>CM032631.1:11585319-11638258 GCA_019097785.1 Fraxinus excelsior | reverse complement strand
GTCTATTTTCTTCTTAATTTTGTATGGTCCACATGCTAGACAATCCTTGATGTTAATCTAACATATAATATCAATAAAACGTGTTTGTAAGAGCATTTTCCTGATGTACAAGTATTATTTATAATGACTAATATTGCGCAACAAATAATTTAGAAAAGAAGAAAAACTAAATATGTGAACTAGTGTTGTATATGATGTATGAATAAGGTATACTTGGTCACTCAATTATACGATTTGTTAAAAAGTAGTCAATAAACATGAATTTTAATTTGCTATATAATTATTTGTTGGGGGAAAAACGAATCCAGGTAATATATATAACATGATATAAAGTATATGATCGTAAATAAACAACAAGATAAAAGATAAAGAAATAATTGGCAAGGGAACAAAATCTTTTATTCAATATACTAATATGGAGAAAACAAATACAATAATTGTTTCTACACAGTTATTCTATATTTCAGTAATATAAAACTTGTGAAATTAGTCTAGTATTTATAGAAGTATATGTCAAACTCTAGAAATACCACAAAGATTGAAACAAGACCAAAAATCAGTTGCAATAAAGGAAATAATATATTCCCAATAAAAACACGGGGAAAGAAGGAAAAAATATTTTCTCAAAGAATTCAACCTAATTTGGGTAAAAAAAAATACAACAATCTCCACATTGACACAAATCTCGATGCAACGAACGAAATTTCAAAATTTCTTCACCTGAAAAAATAAATTCGACTGTTACGAAAAATCTGAACTCTTTAACAATAACCAAACTTTCTCCGACACAAAAATATCCCCCATCTTCTGTTGTATTCAAGACGGATACATGAACCTAAACACTAGGTTCTCTAAAATTCGCAAAGAATTAAAAATTATCGAACAATGTCGAAGCACACCATATAGTAAAATCAACTCACAATGCTTTCATAGAAGGCATCGACCAGTCTCAACACCTTCAAAAAATACTAAAAGCATGTGCAAATGAATCATCATCCACGTGTCTATCTCCAATGGGTATGTCCCTAGCAGTTGGATACGATGAAATCGCAAGTAATGATGAAAAAGTGGAATTACCCATATCTTCCAAACTCGATTGAGTAGTATTCTACAATATGGATCCCGAATAAAATCCAAAATGTCTAGTATCAAATTGAATCTCCATCACGGTACTAAATCTATGATGACTTTTCTCACAAATTCGGCTCGGCATTGCAAGATTTATAACTAGGACCTCTTCTATCCCTTCAATATAACACGAACATCCTTCCGAACCTCAAAACTCCACATCCTCTAGAGAATGTATCTTTTTAAATTAAGAGTACTCAACGAAATAAGATTTCTTCTCAAATCTGGAATATGTCAAACGTGATTAAGTGTTCTACATGTTCCATCCTCCAGCTTCAATCTGACTCTACCTATACTAGCTATCGGCAAGTTCGTTGTTACACATGACAATGACACCTTACATTATCGTTTCATATGTTCCAAACAAATCCCGATTGAGACATATATGGAACGCACAAGTTGTATCCAAAATCCACTTATCGTCAGATTTGGATTCTATGTCAAAAATTGTCAAAACGTCTCAATCATTCAAAAATTTATCGGCTATGTTGACCTCATATGAAGTTTTTGATTGCTTCTCATAATTTGCAGTCAAATTACCTTTATTATGCAATTTGTCCCAAACTCTCTTAATGTGTCCTTTCTTCTTACAATAATAATTATTATGATTACTGAAATTTGACATCAACTTACCCCTTCTCCGATTACCATGAATAACAAGACATTTTCTATCTCTGGCCTCAGATCCAACCAGATGCTCAATTTACTCTTTTGAAAACAAGGCATCATACGCATTTTCAATGGTGAGAGTATAGCGACTATACAAGATCATATCTCTAAATGAAACATGCAGCGAACACAAAAGGATCAATGTTAAATTTTATTTATCACACTTTACTTCTAAAGTCTCCAAATCTGCGACGATTTTTCAAAGATCCGCTTTCTGCCATGCAATGAGAATACATATGCTTCAGATGTAATTTGATTGTCAGACTTTTAGTCATGCACAATTGCTTCAACTTCAACTACAATGCAGCCACTGTTTTCTTTTTTAAAATGTCCTGAAAAATATTGTTGGAGAAATAAAGATAGATCTGTGAAAGTGTCTTCCGATCCTTCCATTGTTTTTCTTCCATTATGCAAGATGTGGACATTTTTTCAAATCTCAACAACATATCATTCAAATCCATCTGCGCAAGTACAACTTGTATATTCGCTTGCCACAACGAGAATCTTGTATTGCAATTCAAGAGCAGAATTTCATATTTCATGGCTGTCATCAATAACAAAACCTTGAACAAATCACAATCAATAGCTTCGATACCACTTGTTGCGAAAAAAATGAATCAATGTAATATATATGACACGATATGAAGTATATGATCGCAAACAAATAGCATGATAAAAGACAAAGAATTAATTGACAGAAAAATGAAGTATTTTATTCAATTGACTAATATAGAGAAAACAAATACAATAATTGTATCTACACAGTTATTCTATATTTTAGTAACACAAAACTTATGAAAATAGTCTAGTATTATATGTACTTATAGATATGTTGATCAATAAATTTAAATATTTGTTTGCGTTGTTAGTCGAGTCTAGCATAAACAATTGTATATTACTAACTCCCATTTATTACAAGTTGCATAAGATTCTCAATTTAATGAATTTAAATCATGCAGAAAAGTTTGATATAAATGTTACGTCGAGACACATGATTAGAGTAATATTATTTATAAGCAGTGTTTACTAATCAACATTTTATGTATCGGTAAAGTAACTGCCACATTTTATTATAAATTTGAGATGCATATTAATTCATTGAAGAATGTGACACTAACTCACGATTTACAAATGAGTAAACACTATGTAAAAATATTATCGTTCATATGAAAAGGTTATGCCTTGACGTAAGGCGCGAAAAAATGCTCAACTCTATTTTGACCAAACTATAATGCGAGCATAAACGCTAAAAGACACTAACCTAGGTGCCACATGCAAACGGCTTTTAATTTTTTTTTTTTTTGGTTTCTTTATTTTTCTCAACTATAATAAACAAATTAAGCCCCCGTTTGATACTCATTTTAGTAGAAAATATGTTTTTGAATAGTGATTGATGGAATAATGCGTGGTTAAAAAGTAAGGAGAATTTTTAGATTTATGTGTAATATTATTTTATTAATAGAATGTGTGGTTGAAATGAAGAAAGGGAAAAAGAATGAGAATGAGAATGAAAAAAAAATGGGTGCCCAACGGGGGCTAAGTTCCGATTTGATGGTGTGGAGAAAATGGCACAATGATGTTGGGGCTGTTACTTGACTATTGGGCTGAAAAACTTGCCGTTAGGCTGGACTTTATTATATTCTTGGAAGTCCTCTGTTCTGTTTGAAGAAAAACGTGTTTCTGCCTTATACTCTTTCTAGATGTGTTTTACTTAATTTTGGACTGCTTGAGATGTCGCCAAGTGTCGCCCCACGCACCATTGGATGGAGACCTTATGGAGACTTCTCTTATATTCTAGGGTTGGAGCCTTTGAACGTCAGATTCATTCATTCTCTTGGCTCTCTAAAAAGTCTCTAGCTGCTCTCTTCATCTTCTTCGTTCTTGCACTCTGAAAGTTAAATCTCTTGTAATTGAGTGTTAATCAGTTTATGTACATATCTTGAGTGATTTGTTGAGAGCTGATTTGTATCCTTGTGTGGATTCCTGTGTTCAGTTTGAGAGAGTACCTTATTGTGAAGATTCTTGTGTGATTCTTGCTGAGTGCCTTGGTGTATTGATGAACGGACTTTGATCCTTGGTTAATATAGTGATCTCTTGCAGTTGGCGGAAGCTCAAAAAGAGATTAGGAATTTTATACCGAACCTCTTGCCTTAGGGTGAAAATCTTCGAGTTTTTTTACAGTTTTTGTTATTTTGCACTTTTATTTTTGTTGATTGGTAGTTTATAATGGCTAATTAGTGCAACTTGATCTTTACAGATAGAAATTAAAATCAGAGTTTTTTTACAAATTTTGATAAAAGTTAATGAAGTGTGTGGTAGAAAAATTGTGAGTCCCACGAAGTATGTGGTTAAAGTTAATTATTGCCTTTGACTTCAATTAAAATCTAAATTTTTGTTTTCATCCAACCGAGGCTAAATAAAATGAATAACAATAATTTCAAAACAATTAAAATAATATTACAAATGTATGTAATTATGCTGCTTTGCCTAAACACATCTAAGATTGTAAGAGTTGAGGCTATCATACCTTGACAAGTTGTACAACTTTGGAAATAATGGATAAAAGTTGAGTTTATTAATCACGAGTTTTAGAAATTCAAAACAAAAATGTAATTCACAATATGTATATTACTTGCTAATATGCAGCAACAGTTATGGCATAATAAATTAAATAAAATCCAAATCACAATCGTGAATCCGTGATGATTGTACTGAATGTAAAAACCTATATAATTAATCGCCCTTTTAATTTCCCGTTTACAAAAACTTCCTCCCTCCTTATTAACTAATCCACAAGAACTATTTTCAACATTATAAATTCGTGTTATTTATTATATTCATTTCTGACGGAGAAGAATTCAATTTATTTCTCTGAACTTTTGATTGTGCCCTCCAAATTTAATTAGGATTTGTATTATTTATTGTCCAATAAACATGAGAGCAAATTTACTTGCCAAAAATGATACTCGGATGAATGAAAAATTGGAGCTCAAAGTGATGAACTGGAAGATGTTTTGTGTTGAAGGGAAACTAGTTAAAGTTATCTCACATCGGAAAATGGATAAAGGCAATGACCACTTCAAATTAGGGCTGGGCAAAATGTCCGAACCGAACCGAGCGGGTTTTCTTAACTTAAAAATCCGAAGAACCGAGAACCGAAGAACTGAAATGTTTTGGTTCGGTTCTCGGTTCTAGACCTAGAACCGAAGAACCGAATAAGAACCGAATTTTTTTTTAGATAAATCAATTTATTTTATTTTTTTTAAACAAATTAACAATTTTTTGTTTTGTTTAACTATTTGACCTATATATATATATCTTCTATATATAAAAAGTGTGTATTTAACGGAATTTGTTGATTTAACGGAAAAACTAACGGAATTTCTTGATTTAACGGAAAAACTAACGGAATTTTTTTAATTTAAAAATCATTTAACTCCATAATTGGGCTTCAAAATTTACAATTCTAAAGCCCATATAGAAGTATTGGATGTCATGCTCATTTTATAGATACACTTCTCTCCAAAGGTTTCATAAACTTTCAATGTGGGATTGTGCATTTTATATATGCTCTTAACTCCAATAGTTTTATAAATTTTCAATGTGGGATAGTGACAAAAAAAAATGTTAAAATACTCATCAAAATCTTTTTAAAATGTATGTCTAATTGACTAATTTGATTTTGAATTACAACTAATTAAATTGTAATATTCACTTTCATTCTTTCATTTATTTAATTTTCAAATTTAATTTAAATTGCACTTGATTATTAATATATTAATGTTAGATATTATTTTCTATAAGTTTAAAATATTTTAATTTAACAAAGTAAACTATTTTAACATATTTATTTTTAATTTTTAGTGTTGGGACTAATTGTAGGATATATAATGAATCTAATTAGTAAAGATAGATTTACTTTAAATTATTTTTATGTATTTATTGCATTCGGTTCGACCGCAGTTGAATTTCCACAAACTTCATGTCGGAATCATTCTCGATTGTGAATCAAAATCCTTCATCTCCATTTTCAGATATCGGAATTATCAAATCCGCAAACTTTTCATATAAATCCTATTATTAATGCTCATGTTTAGTTCCTTAATTAATAAAAAAAATTAAAATTCTCCTAACACTATTTGACAATATTATAGTATTATATTAAATGTTTAGTAAGTATTATTTTTAAATATTAGATGATTTTATGATATAGTAAAAAATCTATTTTTTTTATAATATAGAAAAAAACTATTTTTTAAAATAAAAATATATTTAATGTCTTAAAAATAATTAAAATAATATTAAAAATACGAAACGTATTATGACGCTTATCCTTCGTATTGACACGCCTAAACTTGTGATTCTTGATTCTCAACATTGACATCTTGCAACGCATTACGTCTTTTAGAACATTATTAATAAATAAATGGAAATGCAAAAAACTTTGTACTACTACATTTTAGTCACTAGGAAAAAATGAAACTAAAAAAAATGGATGTGTATATTATCAATTTAAAAATGCGAATAATTTATTTGGTAAGGTATATTGAACTCAATGAAGAAAAAATATTTATTTGTTTAATTTTGTATTATAATGTTATCTATTATTTTATTATGTATAAAAAGTTCATGATTAAATACAAAATTTAATATAATATAATAGTACGAAACACAAACTTATACATTTTAATTTAGAATTTAACACTATTCAAGTTAAAATTAATAAATCACAATGTGTAATTATTTATCAATTACATAAACATTACATCATTAATTATTTAATGAACCAAAAAAATTATATATAACTAAGCAAACGTGCATTGCACGTTGCTTAAACCTAGTATATATATATATATATATATATATATATATATATATATATATATATATATATATGATCTAATGAGCACCGGTGCTCATCTTATCTTAAGCATTGATAATGTGCCATATTAATTCATTGGTGAATTGGAACTCACAAAATTTTTATTCACCAATGAATTAATATGACATATCATTAGTGCTTAGGATAAGATGAACATTGGTGCTCATTATATATTCTTTAACCTAACACGAGTTTAATTTTGGGCTGGTTTATAGTTTCGCTTTTGTTTCCAATTGGACTTAGTTTAGATTGGGTTTGGTTTCAGTCTTGGGCTAGGTTTTAGTTGCTATTTCAGCCACTCATGGTTGGGTTTAGGGTTTAGTTACAAAGATTGAACTTGGTATTTGTATTTACTTTTTGTTATTATTATTAGTATTTACTTTCATGTGTATTTATGTAGTATTATTCTAAATGTTAAAAAAATTAATTATAGTACGGAACCGAACAGAACCGAATGGAACCGAACCGAACCGAACCGAACCGAACCCGAACGGTTCCAAAATTATATCTAGAACCGACGGTTCCATTTACTAAATACCCGAAAATTTATGGAACCGAAAAAACCGAACCGAACCGACCCGCGCCCACCCCTACTTCAAATACGATTATACTTTAGAAGGGTGTAATTATGTGTAGCATATATGCTCTCTCCACGCGCGCGTAAGGGGTGCAAATCACAGATCAAAATAGGCTTTTGACATTGAATTTGTGTGCGGGCACGATCTGCGTACACGAGTGTTGGATTGAATGAACCAAAAATTGGTCCTTAAAAATGTCCACGTTTTGCCTTTATTTTTTTATTTTGCCAAAGAAAAAAACATTTCAAATTCTTTTAACTCCTGAAACTCATATGATTATATTTGTGTTAATGGAGAGATTAACAGCCGGGTTAATGGTGGTCAATGGCACAACTACTTGGCTTATAATTCTCTATTACAGTCTATTTATTTAGGCATCTTCTTCCCATATAAGCAAATGAAAAAAATTTCTTCTTTGCACATAACAAAATTTTATCTCTTGTCTGCATTTGTAATTTTCATTTTCTGTCAAAGTCTTAGTGGTGATATTGTTAAGATACTAAGTCAATTCGTCGGAATAATAACTGCAGTGCACAAACTCTACTTGTTTTCCGTTGCATCCTGAGAAAAAGACGTTCGAACTAAACATTAAGTACATACAGTGAGGGGACGAATCTGTTTTAAGGAAACTGTGTTCACATGGGTCTCGATTTCAAAATTCATTGAATTTTTATTTCCTACAATTTTTATTACTTGTTCTTTTTTAAAATTGTGATTAATAAAATTATTTAATCTTTATTATTTTGGCTAACATTCGGTTAGTTAGTTGTCCAACCGATATTTGTTTTTATGGTATATATTCTACCGGTGTGTTCTGTTCATACGGTAAGTTAGTTTCACATCGGTATGTGTCCATCCGATATTTCTGTTCATATGATAAGTTAGTTGTCCATCCGATATATATCTATCCAGTATTTATTCATTATTATTTTGTAACAAGTTATGATAGTAACACACAAACAATTGATGCAAACTACTGTCCGGTTCTTTCACTTGAGAAGAAAATTATTTTATAAAAAAGTAAGAAACAATTTTAATTTTTACATAAAAAATGATATTGAAGACTAGCCATCTACTATGAGAAGAATACCTGCCTTAATTATTATAATGTCTTTTGATTTGTGGAATAAATAAGGACTAATATGTATAGGTAGGTGCGGCTTACGTGACAGTTCGTGCCATGTCTAGAAAGTTGATGACAAAATAAAGGGCCGTGCTTTATGTCCCGACTCAATGACCAAGACATAAACACCCCCACCCCACCCCCACCCCACCCAATAAGAGGGCGTCAGTTGGCTCTCATGTCCTTGTCCCGATCATTGAACCGGGACAAGGGGCTTTCCTAGGGGTGACAATCAAGTCGACTCATCAAAATGAGATATGACCCGGCCTGCTCGGCTCGTTTTTTAACAAGTGGCTCGTGGGATTTCGTGGACTTGTCGGCTCGACTCGTCAAAATGAGATACGAGCCGGCATGCTCGGCTCGTTTTTTAACGAGCGGCTCGTGGGACTTCGTGGACTTGTCCAAAATCAAATTTTTTTAAAGGCGTATCTTATATTAATAAAAATAAATAAATACCCTGAGCTACGAGCTCACCCCCCACAAATGACTGAGCCACAAGCCCGGCTCGTGCGAGTAAGGGCCGCTCAGCTCAGCCCTTTGCCATCCCTAGACTTTCCCCCAAAATAAATGGATGTAGCTGCCATTTGAATTCTCGATATTGACACGTGCCCTACATCATCATGACATGTGGCCATGGAACGTCAAACTATCTGAGAGAATAAAATAATATATTTTAATTTAAGTTAAAGTGAATAATGAATTTTAACCACATATTTTATGAGACTCGCAACTTTTCAACCATGCATTTTATTAATTTTTATCAAAATTTGTTAAAAATTCGATATTAATCCCTATCAAACAGAAACTTAATAATTTCATCGATTACATTATAATAAAAATATTATTCACGTCAAAATCTATTAGATTATTATTGGATCCAACTATCATGAACTTAATCAAGGTTTAAAGGGGACTCGCGATAAAATTGGTTCAATCAAGTAAGATGTATGAACTCATTCAAATAAACACCAAGTCATAATTGAGACACGAGAGGTAGAAAGTTGGGTCATAAATACACTTGTCGACTCTTTTTTCTATACTAGTGATTGCACGTGCTTTGCACATGTAGAGAGTGATGCAGTGTAATTAATAATGTTAGAATTTTAAATTCAATTATAACATAACATTTTTCTATTGGAGAACAACTTAATGTGAAACTTTTAAATTTTAATCATTTAAGTTTTCAAGCTAACATAGTTAGTTATTTAAAATTATGGACTTATTTTAGATTACGTAATTGGATTGAACGAGATGCAGATTTGTCAATTGTATTTAATTATTTTTATTAATTGTATGGATGAGTTCCTGTTATAGTTTTTGACTTTTTGTGATTTCAAAAAATTTGCTTTCATTTGATGATTTTTTGTAAAATTATTTTTTTTAAAAAAAAGAGGTTGATCCCTATTCGATCTTTTGACTATTGACCTTTACTCTTTTACGACTTGATTTTTAAAACATTGATTTTTATGTATAAGATGTGTTCATGTGTAGTTGTTGTCTGAATTGTAGAGTTGTTCTCCACATGTTGGAATGTTTATTAAAAGTAATTAATAATACATTTAAGGGGGGAAATAAAAAGAAGGTATGTAGGAAAACTTAATTTTGAGATTTGTACATGAGCTTCACAGACTTCGGATGGACTAATGTAACAAAATCTAAACACAAAATCCACCATAAAATAATAATAACTCATTGAGTTCCTTCAATATTTATTTTGACGCCGTAAATTTACCCCTTTTAACCGTAAAAATTAAAGAAAAATGAAATTGAGAGAAATTTGTGTGAGCACGAGGGTTGAAGGTGGGTAGAAAAGAAAAATTAACAATTATGATTTTACGTTTAATAACTTAAGATAAAAAATGAAAAAAAATGAAATTGAGAAAAATTAGTGTGAATATAGGGGTTGAGGGTGGGTAGAAAAGAAAACTCAACGATTATGTTTTTACGTTTAATAATTTAAGATAATTTGTATATTTAAACCTAATCGACAATATATTTATTATTATCACATTTTAAGTTTTTTTAAAAAAAATTAAATCGATCCAAATGGATATTCATATCGTGAAATATCGAATCAAACGTTGTAGGAAAAATAAAGTTCGAAAAAATGAGGTTGAGAATGAAAAGAAATATAAACAATCACGACTTTACATTTCACAATTAATGTAAAATTATTTTTTTAATTTAAAATTTATCGACCATATATTTATCATTCCCGCACTTCAATATTTCCAACAATTTTTAAATCACTTAAAAACACATATTGTAATATAAAATATTGAATCAAACATACAAAAAAATCGGCTTAATTTAAGATAAAAACTGAATAAAAGTGAAATTGAGATAAATTAGTGTGAGTATGAGGGTTGAGGGTGTGTAGAAAAGAAAAATTAAAAATTATGATTTTACGTTTAATAATTTAAGATAATTTTTATATTTAAACTTAATCGACAATATATTTATTATTATCACATTATAAATTTTTTTGAAAAATTTAAAACGATCCAAATGGATATTTATATCACGAAATATCGAATCAAACGTTGTAGAAAAATAAAGTTCAAAAAAAGGACATTGGAATAAGGTTGAGATTGAAAAGAAACATAAACAATCACGACTTTACGTTTCACGATAAATTTTTTTTTATATTTAAAATTTATCGACCATATATTTATCATCGCCGCACTTCAATATTTCTAATAAATTTTAAATCGCTTAAAACACATATTTGTAATTTGTAAACTACAATACGGAATCATACGTTAAAAAAAAAAAAAAACTCAGAGGGCTTAGTCGAGCCGAACTCGACTCCGCTTGTGAACAGTAAAAACCAATCCACCCTTTTATCCTACCTATACTAAAAGAGGGAGTTTGCCACGTCATCGTCGTCAATACGACGTCGTTTTCTCCTTGGACAGATGTCGGCTTCTCCATCGTCAACCATAACAAGTCGTATCACTCACCGCCTCTTCTCCCCCTTAAACCGCCATCTTCTCCCTTTAAAACACCCACGCTAGCAGAAACTACGAAGCTAATTCCATGCCTTCTTCAATACTTTCTGAAATTCAAATAATTATTTCCTCGAAATCAAAATCCTACTTTTCAGCTAAAATCTCAACTTCTTATTATTCTTTACAATTTCAATTTTTATATGCATAGGTGAGATTTATTTATTGACTGTGGATTTATTGAACCGTGTGAAACGGAGCCCGGATGCCTCCGTGTGGAACGGAGGCAGACATCGTGCCTCCGTTCCACACGGAGGTAGCCACCGTGCCTCCGTTCCACACGGAGGTAGCCCGTGTCTCCGTGTGGAACGGAGGCACTGTGGATTTATTGAACCGTGTGGAACGGAGCCCGGATGCCTCCGTGTGGAACGGAGGCAGGCATCGTGCCTCCGTTTCACACGGAGGTAGCCACCGTGCCCCGTTCCACACGGAGGTAGCCCGTGTGTCCGTGTGTGGACGGAAGGCACGATGCTGCCTCCGTTCACACGGACGGGCACAGTGCTTCGTGTGGATCGGAGGCACGTGTTTTCCAAGAATGTTGAGCCGGGTATGTAAGCCATGTATCTGGGAGGAACTTAAATAAAAAAAAAGAATTCCTCTATTTGATGTCGATTCATCCACACTTCCATTCCTTGTAGAGGAAGGCTAACTGCTTGCTGGCTGAGTTTTTTTTTTATTTTGCAGACTATTGAAAGCAGCCCATGTGAGGAAAATCATGGAGAAGAAGTGACGTTGTCCCAACTGGTATGATCTGTTGAAGTGTTACTGTTACTGTTATTGTTGTCATTCTTGAATTTTTTTTATTGCCATTGTCATTTTTAGATTTCTCTCAACTGTTTTCATTAAAACAAGTGATTCGACGACTACTTTTAAGTTAAAGTTCCCATTTCTTCATCTATTATTTTTCTTTTTTACCAGCATTCTGTATCAGGCATATTTCTACAAGATTTCTCAGTTTCTTTTCCTATGACTGGCAGTTTGGGCAATACTGACTTCCTTTTATAGCATTTAATTGACTTGGCAGGAATTTAGAGATGGCAAAAAAACCCGCCCCGCCCCGCCCCGACGTCGCCCCGCCCCGAATGGGGCGAAAAAAACCCGCCCCGATGGGTTGGCGGGGCCGGGCGGGGATTGCCGCCCCGCCTCGGGTCGCGGGGCGGGGCGGGGCGAGGGTGCCCCGCCCCGTTAAAAAAAAATTTTTTTTTTTTAACGTTGTTTGTTTAATTTTGGACATTGTTTATTTTCATTGTTTGGTTTGGATATTGATGTAATTATTTTAAGTATTATTTGCTTTGGATTATAAAATTTTGAATTGTATTTAATTGAAAATTTTTGGTTTTTAAAAAAAAAAAAAAAAAAACTAAATGGGGCATTAAACGGGGCAAAAATTTCGCCCCGCCCCGCCCCGTCAAAGGCGGGGCGGGGCGTGGGGCGGGGCGGGCGCGGGGATTGGCGGGGCGGGGCGGGGTGGGGGTGCCCCGCCCCGAACCCGCCCCGTTGCCATCACTAGGCAGGATCTGAAAGTTCTAAAACAGAGACCACTGGGTTGAGGAGGAAAGAAGGTTCATACATAAATAAAAGCTTACTATCTCTTGGCACTGTAAGCACGTAGCTCATATTTCTGTCCGTTTAATTTTTCTCATTGCTTTTCATTTTTACCCGTGTATATGTTAAGACTTGTTCTCATTTCTACTTGGTTACATGATGAATCATTTGCTTCCTCTGCTGTCAATTTTGTTCCCCTTGGTCAAATTGTCTAGAAGTTACGTTTGTTTAATCTTTGTCATTCACAAGTTAAATTACTTTTTTTGGAGCTGAAGCTAAATATGTAGGAGCATCCTGCTTAAAATAACCATATACGACCTTGATTATCTCTAATAAAGCACATCAAGGAAGACTTATGTGACCTGGAAGCTATAAAGAAAAATTAAATTCTAATGGATATTTTCTGCGTAATTGGCTACTTGGCATTTGTGATGAGCGCAGATGATTTTACTACTCATATGCTCTGTTTATCCAGGTGATATCTAAACTAACAGATGGAAAGTCTACTCATATACCGTATCGAGATTCAAAGCTGACCCGTCTGTTGCAGTCATCTCTTAGTGGCCATGGTCGGGTTTCTGTAAGTTTTAGTGCATCATTTGTAAATTTATTATCTGCAGCTTCCATTTCCATTAAACACTTAGCTGTGAGTTTGAAATCTGTGAATTTATATGAATGTACGTACCTTATTAAGATAATATTTCATTTTACTTCTCACTGAAACTTGACTGTTCATTGAATCTTATTGTAGCTTATTTGCACAGTTACACCAGCCTCTAGCAATACTGAAGAAACACACAACACACTTAAGTTTGCTCATCGTAGTAAGCATGTGGAAATCAAGGCCTCACAAAATAAGGTGATTGTGTCAATGCTTGTTATTATACATGTTCAAAATTTTGAAAGAGGTCACACCTATATGTTTCCCAAAGTTTCTTTATAGTTTTGTGCTTTATTGATGCAGTTTGAAATGGAATTAATGAAACAAATCTGGTTCCCAAACAATATTAATTCTATGTTACGAAAACGTTTTTACCATATTAGAGCACGTGGTAAAAATATATATTTCTAATTTGTTTTTTAACATGAGGAGTTAAATTTATGTGAATTCATCTACAGAGAATTTTCCCATTCCATCTCATTGCCTCCATCCTCTTCTTCTATATGCACAAGTGTAAATATTTTGCCTAGAAACATTGTCATCTCATGAAGAGACCTTTCTTCAATGGCTTGTGCGAATTCCTGAACTCTAGACAACTTGTTGTTACAGTTAAAAAGACTCAATATTTGATGCTGATGGTAAAACACCAAATTTACTACACTACAATCAGTTTCTTCGGGTGAGAGACTATATTGTTCTCTCTTCATGGATGATAGAGGAACATCATATTTAGAAGATTTTAATCATTTAGACAGTACACATGATTATTCAGGTAGAGATAGAAATTCTCATAGAAGAAGCAGAACAATGTTTCGCCAAGTTGGAGCTCATTGTTTTTTCATAGGCGAAACTGCTCTATTTTCTTGCTAAAATATATAGAGTGCTTGGTTCTAGGATATCCAATCAAATCAATTTCTTCAGATAGAATGCTAATGTACAGACGAAAAATAGCAGTTGTCTTTGTTGGAACAAATACTTCCCTCCTCCATAAATCTCATTATGCAACCATATATCATTCAAACTGCAAATACAAAGGTAACAAATTCTTCGTATAACCTTCATTTAAAAAAGAGATAAATTCAGAGTTGATTAATAGCTATCTTTAAAGATGAAAAGCTTCATAATATTGTTGCAACCACTTATTATGTATGCTAACATGTGAAGTATTCATATTATTGTTTACATTCTTCTTTGTGCAGGCAAATCAAGACAATCTGAAATCTTCCAACCCATCCTAAAATTGAAGGTGTCATTCATTTATCAAGACAATCTGAAATCTTCCAACCCATCCTAAAATTGAAGGTGTCATTCATTTATTGATTTTAGCATTCTATTTTATGTATTCAATCTTCGATTATTCACTGCTCAAGCAAATAGATAAAAAAAAACAAAATATCAAAACACACGGGTAGAAACTGTCAAACATTGGAGAGGTGTCTGTATTTGTATTTGTCCCAAGTTTAATGATTCCTAAAATATTGAATTTCTTTCTGCGCTAAGCAATGACTTGTTTAAAAGTGCAGTGGAATGCAATGCTACTGCCATGAAGGCAGGTAATTCATTTGGTTTATATTTGACATGAATAATTCATTTTATCCCTTTTCTCCTCTAAAATTACAGCAGCAGGAATTACGGCGCACGGCGCGCAGGAGATCCCAAAATTCCAGTGGACATAGAATAGAGAAATAGATGTCTCAAACCAAAGACATGCAATGTCTGCTTTTAGTGTTAATTTGACAATAGTCATTTGATGTCATTTCAGCTGTGCTATATTTACTGAATATTTTGCATTGTAAGTATTTATATTTCAACTCCTTCCACATATTATTATTTCATGTTTACTTATTATCTTCATTTTATCATATACAAATACTGTATATCATTCCACGCTATCACATACTCAATTAAACTAAAACACGTGCCTTGCACGTGCCTTAACTAGTATATAGTTAGAAGTAGAAGTCTTTACCGATTCTCCAACAAAATATGTTGGTATAGCGTATTATTAGAAAGTTTTTATTGACGCTTCTAGAAAACTAGAATTCTTCTTTTTTATTTTAGAGTTGGAAATGACGTAAAGTTCAATTTAATTCCAACAATTATTGGTTTATATTCTTTCCTTTCCTAAAGTAGAGAGAGAGAGAGAGTATATCTAATAGAGATAATGGCTTACTCACTTTTGCTGCACCAAAGAGAAACTAACGTGCTATCCTTTGAGTCACCAACACTTTGAGGTCTCAAAAGGGCAGCTCATCACCGAAAGATTAGACCACAAATGAATGAAAAATAATTGCACTGTGATTAGATCATAAAATATTTGCATTATGATATATTACCATTTCATATGTTATTGATTGATATATTTAATAACATGAATTTTATGTTCTTGAATTTACTTGGATGTATCATTTAATGTTGTTGTATTACGTGATGATTCATCACGACAAAGATAAATAGCATTATTAAGAGAAAACGAGTTTTTATATAATGAATTTTTAGAGAATGTGCCGTTAAAAGGTAGAAAAAAAATTGATTTACATGTAAAATACTTTATTATGAGAATGTGTGATTAAATTTGAGTTTAAAAAAAGTTTTGAAATAATGGAAGACAAACAAGGATTTAGCGCGATACAAATTTTGGTTGGTGATCTGATTGCTAATAATATAATTCTCTCTCTATATATTTTGTTATTTTGAAATCCATTAAATATGGTAATTAACATTTAAAATCTAAATTACTTGCTATATTTATATGATAATATAGTATTAAAAATATTAAAATAAATATTTTATATACAATTAAAACTATAATTTTAAATTTAAATAATCTGATTAATGATAATTACATTTTAAAACTACAATTTTATTTAATTTTCTCTATAATTTAAATATTTAATCAGAAGTTTAACAAACAAGTCAGAGTGGCCAGATTGAACCTGTGACCTGTCTGATATTTTTAGTGGCTCCCATTTTTTGCTTTTTTTTTTTTCCTTATATGCCTACACTTTCAGGTTTTTAAGGCACTCAGGTTTCTCCTTTTTACTTTTACCTTATTCGTTTTTTTCGAAACCAAATCTCAGTTGTAAATATTCGAATTTCAGATTTTGAAAAAGCAACAGTAAATAGAAAAGAAAGTTTTGGGCAGAAATATGGGGGCGTGGATAAAATTGGGATAAGGGACAAAATAAAGGCTGAAGGGGAATTTGCCAATTTGGAGTAGCTGTTAACGTCTTACCGACTTGAGTGGAAAAGGGCGGGGGTGTTGACGTGTAAGCTTCATCATAATATTCCGTGCATATTCTGCCGACTAATGATACTATTACCTGTTTGGTTAAATTAAATTAATAATAAATTTTAACCACGTACGACTTGGGATTCATAAATTTCAATCACATATTATATCACCAAATTTACTAAAAATCTTTGATTTTAATTCCCACCAAACAGTAACTAATAAAAGTGTGATGTTGACATTGTGGAGGATGAAGTTGGGTCGTGTTAGGTTCATAAGGGTGTGTGATCTAATCGTTATTAAAAGAACTCAAATTGCTCTCAATTAGGGATGAACAAAATATGTGTCAACCTCGAATCTATGAATCGTGGGATTCATATATTTTCAATCACATATTTCATTATCAAATCTACTAAAAATCTGATTTTAATCTCCAACAAATAATGGCTAATAAAAGTGTGATGTTGACATTGTGGAGTTTGAAGTTGGGTTGTGTTAGATTCGTAAGGGTGTGTGATCTAATCGTTATTAAAAGAACTCAAATTGCTCTCAATTAGGGATGAACAAAATATCTGTCAACCTCGAATCGAATTCACAATTTCAAAACATATCAATCAGTGATGGAGATAGAACTCATTAAATTTTGATGGGAGCGAAGAGCCCCCTGACTCGATCGTGAAATCAATTTGGTTCAGATTTCGATAGTTAAAAAAAGCATGAAACCAAATCGAACTTTACCTATTTTTTTTTAAAAAATATTTGATATACACCAAATATATTATTTATTAGCTCAATTTACACTTCAACATATATAATTGCTAATCGACTTATATTTACTTTTTAGGAAAGTAATATTTTATGATAATATTTTTTTTTCTATTTTACAAGATTAAATTTTATGATTAAACCTTGTATTAATTTATTGGGTTTAGCTTGTATTGGGACAAAAAACTATAATTATTATTATTATTTTAACCTTTTGTTTATAAGATTTCAATTTAAGTGTTTGATAGAGATTTCAATACCAATATGTTTATTATTTCGCTTGTTTGAAACATATTTTTTTATGTTGTTAAAATCGTGGTGTAAAATCAAATCGAACCTTAAAAAAAAATGATCCTCTCTGGTTTGAAAAAGGAAATAGTTTAATTTTATTTGAAATTTTTTTGAAACCGTTTAAAATGATTTAATTTTAAAACAGTCGTTCAAAACTTCAAATTCAACCTTACCTTGTGATGAGTAAATTGTAGGGAAAAATTCATGGATCAGGCTTTATCTTTCATGAAATCAAAAATCAGGCCCAAATGTTTAAATTTACAAAACTCAGGTTTTTCATTGAATTAATTAATTATATTTTACAATTAATTTATTATATTAAATATTTAACTGATGCACCCCACCCCACCCCACCCCACCCACCACTGTTCCAGCTACTACTCCGGCGGCCGGCGAAAACTCCGATGACCGTTCTCTGACCGCGCTTAATTTCGGCGACTATTTTCCGGTGACCGTTGACCGCCGCTTAATTTTCGATAACTGCTCCGATTCAAAGGTCACAGATATATTATTAAATGTCACAGATTATTTTGAGGTCACAAATGAAAAAAATTATAGGTCACAGATTTTTAATTGATCACAGATTAAAAAAATTTGTTGGTCACAGATCAAAAAAATTATGTCACAGGTCACGTATTTTCAAATTTGTGGGTCACAGATTCCTTATTTAGTCACAAATTATCAATTTTAAAGTCACAGTTCAATATCTAAGTCACAGACATCAAAAAAATCGTCACGGTTCAATAGGTAGGTCACAGACACCCAAAATCCAAACACACGTCCCCCAATCCCAGCTCATCACCAATACTTGGTCACAGGTCGACCAAATAGTTGGTCACAGACACTTTGTCACATTTGTTGCCTACCCTAATCCCTAAACCACCCACCAATAATAACACCACCAACCACCCAAACCACCACCGTCGCCACCTAACACACCACCACCACAACCACAACCACCGCCATAATAATACAAAACACCCAAACCATCGCCGCCCGCACCAAGAAAAACACCACCACCGCCAGTCAGCCCCGCCACAAATCCGTCCCACAAATCAGCCCAACTACCAACACACACCACAGATTCGCCCCACAAATCACCATAGACCCGCCCCACAACTCACCATAGATCTGTCCACAAATAAGCCCAACCACCAATACCGGTAGAAGCCAAAATCTGGCAGCAGCCCAAATCCGGCCAGCAGCGTCACAGGCGCTGCACATCGCAGGCAGCAGCGCCTGCGACGCTGCTGAACGGCAGCTGCGACGCCGTTCAGCAGCAGGGAAGGGGGGGAAGGGGAAGAGGGAGGAGGGGGAGGGAGGAAGGGAGGGGGAGAGGCAGGCGGGCCGGGGCGGGCGGTGGCGGTGGAGGCGGCGGTGAGAGATGAGATGAAATGAAATGAATTAGGGTTTGGTTAGAGTTTTATATTTAGATAAAGTTTGTGGGGGTAGGTAGGAGGGTGGATATATATTTAATTTAATTTAAAAATATTATTATTAATATTAATTGTGAAATTAAAACCTGATTTTTGATTAAATAAAGTATAAACCTGATTTTTAAAAACATAAAACTAAACACCTGGTTTAGTGTAATTTCCTCTAAATTGTACCTAGAAAAAAATTGAGCCCAGAAGCTCAGGGTGGGCTTGTACCCATCCTGGGCCTTACTGGACTCCGCCCTGATTGTGGTATGAATTTGGAATTTGATGATTGATTATTGCAAGATAAAGATATTACAGAAGTGCTGGTTAGTTAGGAGAGTTATGGTGATGCTGACAGCGAGGGGAGGGAAGGATAGAGAGACGGCTATAACAAGTAGAAAGGGAAAATTTATCATAGACCTGCTAGGTTTGAGGTCGAGGTGGTGAGGCTTATTTTTTGTTTCTCCTTTTTATGTTTATGTTTATATTCATTATTTTTTATTTTAATTAAAAATAAATTTATAATAATATTTTCCATAAAATATCAAAACTTTTTCACAACGAAAGACACTCTATCTAGAATGGACCAACAAAGCTGCAAAATAGATAGGTCCGGACGACACTACCGAAAAGAATAAGTTGTAGATGAATTTGATACAAGGTCCATAAGTTAGGGGACTAATTGTACAATTTTCTATTATATTATATATAATTGCAATCGTGTATAAACGTTTAACAACAGAACCATTCAGTCCTCGCATCATCAAATCGAAAAGCAAAATCCTTGATTATCACTGACGCCGATCCGCACACCGAAAATGAATGACGTAGATGTATCAAAGCAGATCCAGCAGATGGTGCGGTTCATCCGCCAAGAAGCCGAAGAGAAGGCCAATGAGATCTCCGTCTCCGCCGAAGAAGTAAAATTGGCTTAATCACTTCTTTTACTGATTCGATTAGGTTTAATAATAGTATCTAATATTTGATGTTTTTGTTAGGAGTTCAATATAGAGAAGTTACAGCTAGTGGAAGCGGAGAAGAAAAAGATCAGACAAGAGTACGAGCGCAAAGATAAACAAGTTCAAGTCCGCAAAAAAATGTAATTTTTACTTTTTTCCCATGTTTTTAATTCCCCGCCTTGCGTATCAGAAGGAAAAATTGTATCCTATGTCGTTTCATTGTTTGGAGTTTTGTTACTTGATTATACACACTTTTCGTGGAATTATGTCTATCATGATTTTTGTTATACGTAATTAATGCTGACTTGTTGAAATTATTGATGCCATTATTGAACGGGGAGATCTGGATTGCTTGATATTTTCTTGATTCATTTTTTTAAAGTAAAATAAGTGTATTTCTTTATAGATTTAGCCATTCAAAAACTTAAGATAGATTAATTACACCAATCTGACTAAAATTAGTTTTTTTGCGCATTTGGGGAAGTATCTAAGGAGGATGTATTTATTTGAGACTTTTAAAGACTTTTGAGGATTTAAAAAGTTTAGGTGTATTCAGTTGAGACTTCTAACGACTCACTAAAACTTTGGGTGTATTCAATTGGGACTTCCATAGACTTTTAAAAAGTCTAATGTCAAATCCAATATAAATATAATGCATATAATTGTGAAAGTTTAATGGTTAAAACGTGTTACTTGAGTTTTCTGCCATTGGCTTGTTGTAGTGAATACTCCATGCAGCTCAATGCTTCTCGAATCAAGGTCCTTCAAGCTCAGGATGACTTGGTTAACTCAATGAAGGAGGTTGGGTCAACAGAGCTTTTGAACGTGAGCCAGAATCGGGGCAGCTATAAAAATCTTCTGAAAGACCTCGTTGTTCAGGTCGATGAAACTTTTTTTTTCCCTGCTGTTTTTAATTATAATTTTTAGCAGTGAAAATGAGATGTGACGGCTTCTAACTAATAAATACGTAGGTGAACATGTAATAGAAAAGCATTTTAGGAGTAAAAGTTCTGTTTGTTTTTGATATTTTTCCTTAGATAAACCATCACAAATAAGCCTTTTGTGGAATAGTTTCTGAACGTGTAAACATGAATAAGCTTTGTACAGAATCTCAGGAATCTGTTATAAAGCTTGTAGAAACTTAGCTACATCCTTGTGAGCAGAGATAGCAATGTAAGAGATGTGAAGACCCTTGGAAACAGAATCACAACTTTAGATATAATACATAGAGCTGTTTGGCTTTGTATGGCTAAAGTTTACTTAAAGGTTATAAGTAAATTTTAAAATAAATTAAGTTTTTGTTTTTTGGTCCAAGGGTATGATAAGTTGCTTATGTTGATAGTAAAGTAAAAGTTACTTTCAAAATAAGTAACTTGTTTTAATTAAAAGTGAGAAAAAAAGTAACATATCAAACATGTTTGAAACACAATAATTTTTTTAAGCTTAACCTAGCATGCTTAGAGTGAGAAAAGAGAACATTGCACATGAACATTTGATTGTTTTATCTTCTTTCACAAGTGACATCAATTTTTTGCTGAATGCAGTGTTTACTTGATAAAACCTTGGAAAGATGTCGTTTTTATCCTTCATGACAACTCTGAGAATGATTTGTTCATATAACTAGTTTAGTCCATCAAACCCTTCCGAGTACCCAAGAACAGTTTTTTGTATTGCAGAGTTTGCTCAGACTGAAAGAGCCATCCGTCTTATTGCGCGGTCGTAAAGAAGACATAAATTTTGTGAAATCTATCTTGGACTCTGCAAAGGAGGAGTATGCACAGAAGGCAACAGTTCATCCACCCGAGATCATAGTTGATAGTGTCTACCTTCCACCTGCTCCATCGGATGCTACTGCTCATGGTCTTTTCTGGTAATTATTCATGCTCCGTGTGTTACTTCCATCCAAAGAAACTTGAGAAAATATTTTAAACCATGAGGTCCAATCCATTGCATATGGATTTGCCTTGCAGTCTTTGCTCTTCTCTGCTTTTTGGTTTTGAAATTTTTATGGTCTATAAAAACAATTGATTGGTCATGAACTAATGCCCAAGGCAAAAAATTGAACGGCAATATGCTGTCCTTTCTATTTTCAGTTCTGGAGGCGTAGTGTTGGCTTCTCGAGATGGGAAAATTGTGTTTGAAAACACTCTTGATGCTAGGTTGGATGTTGTGTTCCGTAAGAAACTTCCGGAGGTACTCTTTCTAGTTACTGTCTACCCATGTTCTTTCTTTCTTTGCAGCTTTTTGGCCTTCGCTTTGATGTTGTCTTCTAATTGTTTAAGCATCTTAAGCCCCTGTTTGATGGGCATTATTTGGCGAAAACAATGTTTTGAATAGTTATTTTTACGATAGTATGTGGTTAAAAAGTAGGGAAAATATTTAGGTTCAAGTGCAACATTTTATTGTTTGAATGTGTGATTGAAAATGAGAATATAGAAAAAAGAGTTTGAAAATAATGGTTGTCAAACAAGGGCTAAATTGAATTATGAGGTCTCCTAGGCCATCAACGTTTTTAACCACTTTTTATACATAAAATGCTCTTTACCTTTTTTTTTTTTTTTATATAAGTTCCTGATATCCAGATTTGTGCTTTTACCAGCACGCACTTTTCTTGATAAGCCAAGGTGTTTGTGACATTGTAACTGCAGCTTTTCTCTTCCATCAAGTCAAATTGAATAGGTGTATCATCATGAAATAAGAACACAGTAGACTGTAAAGTTAGACAACACTATAAACCAGGTTCCCTAGCACTACTCTTGCTCATCCTAGACCGTATTTGGAAAGTCAAATTTGATTTTGTTCATGAATGAGTTTAGTGATTTTGGGGCTGAACTAAATCACTCCACTTTCAGAATCTCCCAAACAGAGCCTAAGTGTTTGCCGAATCTTTTATCTTATTTGGGATAGTTGTTATCTTTTGACTTTTTTGGCATTTTATCCTCAGGGTTAGAGATATAAGAATTCACAGAATAATAAAATTTTGGCGTCAGTCTTGTAAGGGACATGGCTGAAAACTAATGCTGATAGCTACACTTTGTTTTTGTAGATGTTTTCATATTACCTTCTTAGAATAATGCTATTTGTCATCACTGACGACCATTGTCACCATATGTGGCAACACAATGACATTAAATAATATGTCCAATTAAATGCAGTGATATGAGACCCATGGTATTGGACTATCATTCAATGCCACCTAATCATGTCGATGGTCATGAGCGATGGCAAATAGCATTACTTGCCTTTTTAGCATGCAACTTAAAGAAGACTGAAGATTTATAATCTTCTATATATAAAGTGGGATCACCAAAGAATTATATATCTATGCCTTTCATTTTCCGTAGATTCAATGGTTTACACCCGTCTCTATTGGTTTCAAGAATCACCAATCTTGACAACTACCCATCTTTTTAAATATATATATTTTTTCTTTTAATCCAGAAGTAGAGAATTTTATGTTTCTGATAGCCGCCACTAAAAATGACTACATCTTGATTGGAGTATCTGGAATTAGAAAAAGATTGAATTCAATTATATCCTTTTTCATATAACTTTGACAACAAATTGCTGAAAAACTGAAATATAGTTGTCACGGCATCTATTAAATAGATCGCCTGCATTTTGCTCTTCTTGTTGACTTATGCGACCATGCCATGACTGTTACTGCATGATGCATCTCTGGGTTTTCGACTTGTGTAAGCAACGGTAGTATCCTTTACAATTATGTATGCTGTATTAATTGCAGATCCGCAAGCTGCTCTTTGGTCAGGTTGCTGCTTAATCAGTTGAAAGCGTTGCAGATTCAAGCTTTAATGGTTCTAAAAATACTCATTGTCCGTGGTAATTATCTTCTAATCGCTTGTCCTGCAATTTTACCTCTCTGTTGCTTGCGTAAGGTTGCTCTTAGCCGATTTGTGTATTTTATGAGAGCCTGTTTTGTTGGAAGTATAATTTATTCGTATTGCTATTAACTTTTGATTATGAATTTGTAGAATAAGCGTAAGCTGAAGTTGTTGCATTGAGGTAATAAATGAGATTGAGTTAAAATGGCTGTTAATTGAGTTAGCTTGGCGCATGTTTAACTGTGCTTAAACGTTTGCTTTTTTCGAAGAGCATGTAAGGTTTACTTTATTGAAAAGTTTTTGCTAATAAAAAAAGTGACTTTGGAAATGTGTGACACTATAATTAACTTAAAATAAGTTTAATTTACAACTGAGTATCTTTGACGCTCTCCAGCTTCTCAGTTCTCTCCCTCTCGTTGACCACTTTCCTCCTGGTGGTGTGTGGGGGCACCCATGTTGGAGTTCGGGAGTTTGAGCTTGAAAGCGTGATCTTTTGCCATAGGATTTTGCTAATTGATGTTATTTTCTCCCCCTTTTCCTTTTTGTCTCACACCACCCACCAACCAAGGCGCAAACGATGCGGTTTATAGCCACATAACAATCATCGAACCTGAATAGGACAACCCCTCGGTGGTAGCTAAGGTTGTTACCCTTTCACTCCCTTGACGAGCACGTCACCCATAATATAATTAACTCACTTGTAAATGACTAAATCACCCTTTATATATTCAAAATACATAAAACAACTCGTAAGACCTATAAACCTTTTTTGAGCTTTGCCATTTGTACGAAAAAAGTTGCCCACTCTGTTGACACATCATTGTTGGCGTGTGTGATTGGTGCAGAAATTGTCTCTTTTTTTTAAACAGATCAATAATAGAAAAAAGTGAAAAATGAAAATCTTTTGTACAAGTAGCGTAGTTTCACTTTTTTTCTTCAAACTAACACAAGGGTGGATAATTTATTCATATTAAGCCAATTTTTGAGCCTCATTTTTAGGCCATTTTGAAATAATATTTTGTTGGAGAATGTGTAGTCAAAAAATAAGAAAAAATTTTGAGTTTGCATGTAAAGTTATTTTATGAAAGAATGTGTAATCGGAAAGGAGTTTTTGGAAAAATAGGAGCCAAACATAAGTTAAGATCCGTTGTCTAATTTGATGTTCACCCAATTTATTATTGACACGTCATCAATTTGGTGGGTTAGTGGTGCAATTAATAAGAGTAAATTTGAGATGACATATTAATTTAAAAATGACGTGTCAATAATTAATTGGATGAATAGCAAGTTGGACGACATATCTCAACATGCTCGGTTCTGGCCCAAAGTCACCAAAGCGGTGGCCCTGGGCCTCATACCATGTTGGGGCCTCTAAAAAATTGATTTCAATAGTAACATTGTGTACTGTCCTTTATTTCCCCAACTATTTGTTCAAACGCCTGTATTCTCCAAGAAATGAGTTAGAAAGTAAAGTTGCCAATGATTTTGCATTTCCCAATGCTTTCCTATCCCGTTAAATACAAGTTGTGACACCCAAATTTATAGTGACGGTAACCTTTATCTTTTTCCCATTTCTTCTTTTCATTAACCCCGTGTCTCAACTAAAATAATCAATAGACATTTTAATTGGACTGATTCACTAAGATAATCAATTAAATAAAAATGGTGGAAATGAAAAGAAAATGGAATTTTACCAAGGAAATGGAGAACTAACCGATTGTGTGGAGAAAGGTAAATGAAATAACGTAGACAATTTATTTCATCTAACAACGAGTGAGAGTTTTTAAGGGTAAAAGATAAATTAAAAAAATGCACTATTGATTCATAAACATAGCAATTTCAGTCTTTAAACTTTCATTATAACTTCCACAATTGACTTCTAAACAAAAATATGTTGATGTTTAAGGATTTCTAGTTGATTTCGAAAAGCTTAGGTGCCGTTCTCTTTGGCGTTTTCGGATCGTTTTCTGTTTTCGATTTTCCAAAACAGCGAAAATGCGTTCTCTTTCCTATTTTCGAAAACGCGTTTTGGAAAACGAAAAAAAAAATTGTACACAAAACGATAAAAACATTGTTTTGGATGTTTTCAAGCCAAATTCAAGAAAAACCCAAAACACGGAAAATGAAATTTTCCATTTCAACACAACGTTCTTCTCCTGCACCACAACTGCACCACCACCACCAAAATCCCCACCAGAAACCACGACCTGACCAACAACCATCACCATCACCATCACCATCCAATCAACCACCACTACACAGTGACGTTCCACCTGCAGCAGAACAATCGGCCTGTTTTCAATCAACCACCGCCTGCAATGGAATCACCATCGCCAAATCACGACCCAACCATCACCTCTCGCGACCCAACCATCGCCGCAACAGTAACGCAACCACCATCGCCATCTGCGACCCAACCATTACATTTTGTACAACAGTAACCCACCACCATCGCCGTTCGCAGCATATCCACTCACCCAGCAAACCACCACACCACCATCACGAAAGAAAAAAAAAAGATGAAGGAGATCGCAGGGCGCCCAAACCCAAACCACCACCGCGCCGCAAGGAGGGAGATTGCCGGCAGCGCCGACGCGCCGCGATCTCAGAGAGAGGACAGCGAGAGAGAAAGGACCGAGAGAGAGGGAGGACCGATTGCAAAAAGAACACGTTTCATGTTTTTTTATTTTCGAAAACAATTTTTCAAAATGCCAAAAAGAACATATTTTCAACAATCCCAAAATAGACACTCAAAACACAAAACACAAAATGATTTCAAAACTCAAAATACAAAACTGAAACACAAAGAGAACGACACCTTAGCCTTCATTTTGAGTAGTTTCATTACTTATTTTACATCTCAGAATGTGAGATATGCTCAACTTATGAGGTTCTGAGAAATATTTTGTTTTACTACTATATTTTGAATTGTACAAAGTTTTTCGTTTAAATAATAACATATTTTATTTAAATATTTAAGTATTGTTACGCTTGCAAAAAAAAAAAAAAAATTATTTCAGGACCTCGTATAATTATTTGCCTAGGACCTCAATATTATGAGGGCCGGCCCGGTGTTTCAACTCGCCAAACATAGGCTAAATAAGAAAACATAAGTTTAGAAGGGGGTACATAAGCTAACCTCTAATCAATGTAGATTATGTACCAAAAAATTAATTTAACCAATATGGTAGCTAACGAGTAAAAAAGAATGAGATTTATATATTTATACATCACGTGTTTTTATAATACGTTTCATCATCATGCATGCGACGTGTGTAATATTTTATTGGCCCACTGTCAGTCTCTAATCATTGTTCTCATCGGAGTTTATCGTAGTTTGTCTATTACCAACTCTGATAATCTCTAATCAATATCGCATGATACGTATCCAAAAGCATCACTTGTACAACAAAGGTCTTACGATGTAGGAATAAAACTGTCAGCTTCTGTCCTCAGTAGTAAATAAATCCCCAAGATCTCGAAATTTTTAATTTTTTTTTTAGTAAATAAATCTCAAATCTTCAAATTTTGTAGCAATTTTTAGGTATAAAGTAACTCGTTGTAAATATTTAACCTCTCATATTTCATGGTGGAGATTAAGAGAAAAATAGCTCAACTCGTGTCGCTATATTTGGATAAAATAGTTCTAGCACAACATGAAGAAGAGCCTCACATATGGCACTTGCTTTGTTTTCGCCTACTTGGACGATAAAATATCACACAAACTCAATCTATCAATTCGAAAATTCACGAAGGATTATTTCGGCAGTTTCATTTCCCCATGATCAATTCCCAATATATTATTAGAAAATTTACACTTTTCATTCTCGACCTTTGTGAAAATGTAGTAGATTTTACATCAAACAATTTTTTTAGTACAATCGATCCAAATATTTTAATTATGTAGTAAAAATCGTCATTCTTGTCATTTTGATCATTAAATGATTGATTTGAAGTTCTCTTTGAATGAATAAACATGAAAGAAAGTAGTTAAAGAACAAAAAATAAGGAATAATTGCAAATGAAGTTCAATAAATTTTCAAAAGTAAAAGTAATTTACACATAAAACAATTAAATACATATTAACACATTAAAAAAAGAAATTTGAAATTTTTATCTTCCCAAACCTAATCACTCATCCACCCACCCCACCCTACCCTAATTCACCCTGGCCAAACATCATTTCTAAAAAATTTGTAGTGCGACCCTAACAATACTTAGAGGGGGTGAATAGGTATATAATGTGGAATTAAAATATTTTACGAATTAAATAGTAACAAATCACTTTTTAATTCTTTTTTAGATGATTAAACATGCAAGTCATTTTAGTCATACATTTGAATACCGTAGTTTATATGATCAATCAATAAACAATAACGAAAGTAGTAAATCAACACCAAGATGATCACGGAGAAACTCAATTGGGAAAAACTCTGGGACACTTTACCGGACAATCCACTATAAACAATTCAAACAACTTACAATCTATTAGACTAGACGATTCATATTATCCGATCTCCCGACTGCACTCCTTACAGCTTTCCCTGGATCCTATGCTCTCCTACACCAATCCTTAGCTGTTGTTGTCAAAACTCTCCGTGGAATCTGCTAACCTACAGTACTCCTAGCATTGTGGAATTGTCTATCTCCCGTGGATCAACGAAGAACACCTTGTTCTTCACAGACTGAAACTCCAATCAACTTCCCTCGATCTTCAAAACACTGATCAGATGTAGAGGAAAGACAGTTTAGTATTTGGATTATAAGAACGATATTTTTTCTCACTAAAACAATCAACGCCGGACGAAGGTTGAAGGATAAAAATATGGAGAAATCTCTTTGATCCTTTTATCTCAATATTCAACTTTTTTCAATTTTCGTACATTTGTGTTATATATATATAGGTCAAGAAACGAATGAATCGGGTAAAAAGCATTTAAATCACGAAATAATTTTTTCCAAATAACCAAGTCGCTTGAGCGAGGGCACAGCGACGGTCGAGCGATAGGAGCGAAGGAGAGGGTACTGTCCAATGACGATATTTCTACTTTTGTAACTCGAGCCAAACCTTGGCGATAATCCGCGTCATTTTTCCTCTTTTTGCCATTCTCGAATCCTATACCTAATAACCATATTTTCAACTATTTGAACATTACTCCATGACTTTTTACATCAAATACAATTCAGTCCTTTTTGTTTACAAAATTGACAATTACAAAACATCTAAAACCTAACAAACTCCCCTTTCACATTCTGTGACAAAACTACTAATTAAGTTAAGGCAGTAATCAAAAATAAATTACAGACATAAAACATATGACAAACTAACTGACTTGAACAATTTTGCAGTTTAATCAACACATGTTTCCTGAAACAAATAACTCAACACATGGTGTAAAATATGTGAAAAACGGTATAATAAAATAGTTCAAACATTTTATATAATTTAGGCCATTTCTGAATCGATTAGACTTGTTCAGTTTTAACTATGCATGCTAAATCAAGACATAGTACCAATACAACCCAACATACCACGAAAACACATTGATACTACTAAAACATCAAACTTAATTTAACAGAACTAAAATTAAATAATAAAATGTCTTTGAGTCAAATAAAAATCATTTTTATATATATCAAAAATTTGATCATTGCAATTTGATAAATTTTATATTTGATTTTCCATCCCCCTTTTCATCACAAAATGACAAGGGATAAATAATAACATACGTCTTAATAAAGTAGATCTAAACAGTCATAAGTATATGCAATGAATAATAAATTTTTCCACAAATCTAACTTAAATTACCCATGGAGTAAATGATATAAGTGACTTATATGTGTTAAGTGCCACTAATCCTCTGGTAGTAGGACTCTAAACCTTAATTTTGTGAGAAATGACTTACAAAACATCACCGCTAATAAATTTATTCTTCTACTTATAAAAGTCAAACTAGTAAGGCACATTAGAACTTATATATAAAAGTTTTTTTTTTTTTTTATGGAGAATGTATTTTATCCCCCTAACTTTTAGCGTAAAATATTTATCTTATATCACAACAGTAAACATGAATGCTCATATATATTGTTTTCATCTTAAGTGCAGGATTCTTTTCATTAAACGACTATCAAGACCCCGTAACGAGTTTTAGGTCAATCAACCAAGTCAGTTGACCATAGGCACAAAGTTATGAGAAATCTCGCAGGCTTAATTGCGCAAGTCAAGTAGGCTTCAAAAAGTAGTATAAGATATCGAGTTCCTTTAATATTTTTTTCATATATTTATTTATCATTGCATGGATAATTTCGATTTTAGGTCTAAATAAGTTGGTCAATTCATGTTCAAAGTCACCATATTAACATGTGATTGTCATCTCAAATCTCACATATGCGGTAGAGTCCCACTATCAAAATCATAGTGTGTGCAGTGCAGATAGTATATGAAGAGACCTATACTAAATACTCTATAAGTATTCTAAGCCAGCAGTAAGAATTATGTTATATATATATTTTTATTTTTTTATTTTTTTATTTTTTTGAAAAAAGAAATTTCAATCATAAAAATACAAAAAAAAAAACTATTTTTGTTTATTTTTTGTATAAAACATGAATGGTACACAAAACAAAACAAAAATCAAATACAAAAATAAAAAATAAAAATGCATGAGAACAAATAAATGAATAAACATGATGCATGCATAACTCGATGTCACACAATAATAAAATACGAACATGCGCCAAAAACACATAATCAATTAGGTATGCAAATGCTCTTACTTTTAAGAGTGTCGCGATCTATTTCATAATTTTTCAAATCACTTTTCTTCATCCATACTTGCCTAGTGACGGGAATATTTCCGATCATCCATGTCATTAGCTTGGCCAATTTACTTACCTGATTAGTAAGGAAGTTAATCTGACCAACATAATTCAGATTCTTATTTCTATTTAAGTCCCGATTTCTATTTATGTTTAGGAAATAAAGACATCTAGACTTCATGTGTCATAACTCATCGCAATGAAAACATGTATGGCAAGATTGAGATCATCAACCACCTTTTTAATTGTAATTTCTGTTGTCACATTGATGATTGCTGGTTTATCTTTGTCGGTAGGTTAATGCTAGATGCATCTTTGTTGACATTTGAAGTGGTGTTAAAAGATGATTTGAGAAAAAATGTTTATTTTTTTAAACTGTCCAATGGTGTATGTTACGTGACAAAATACCAAAGATGACGTAGAAGATAATGTACCTGTAACATGATTATTGTTGGTAAGCTACTTAGTTTTCTATCTCACGTGTGACCAAAGTTGCAATTTCTTCTTGTTTTTCAATGAAGTAGAATTCTCAAATTTATTAAACGCGAATATATATTTATAATTTAATTTTGGCTGTGATTTGACATAATGTGCTCCAAATATAAAATCCAAGTGAGGTATATTTTACTTTATGCTGTAGGACCTAATGTTCCAACCGGTTCGATAAAGCTTCAAGAGAGGAAAAAATAAATAAAATAATTTTTTTAATCCCAATGTATTTTCAAGTATCGTATGGAAGATATTGAACAGTAACAATAATCTATTTCTAATGTAAATGCATGTCGACAGCGACCAATTAATTTATATTGCACTTAATTTCACTCTCTAGCATTCAATTAATTTTACTTAATTATATAAGTCTCCTTCATGTTTCGTCTTCAATTTATAATACCAAATCGTACTTGTTCTTTATTACAAAAAAATTGAAGTTCGAAATTTTTTATTTGATTTAGAGTATGAAGGAAGGAAGACTATACACTGCTCTGCTAACCCACAAGGCATTTATTCTCGAGCACATTTCATAGTATAAAGCAGGAAATGGGTTCTCAACCTCTTCTCTACTACTATACTAGCTACTCGAGTTCTCTACATTCCATCTTGAGCATCATTGTGAGAAGTTTAATGTGGAAAATAATTCTACAAATTAGTTAAATTCACCAAATGATTTTGGTATACCACCTTAGAGTTTTAAGCTTCAAAATTTAGCCCTTGTTTGGCCTCCATTTTAATTAGATTTTGGGAAAAATATATTTTAGAATAGTAATTTTTTGAAGAATGTGTAATTAAAAAAGAACAAAAATTTTGAATTTACATTTAATATTATTTTATTAAAGAATGTGTGGTTGATAAGAAAAGAGAAAAAAAAAATGAATTATAATTTTAATAGAGCCAAAACAGAAGCTTAGTTTGAAAGAAAAAAAATATAAAATTCATAAGGTTTGAATAAAAATTAGATTACAGTAGATTTCGATAAAAGTTGATGAAATATGTAATTGAAAAGTTGCTAAAAATTGTGATTTCAAAAAATTATGCGATTAAAAATGAATTTTATAATAAGCCTGTAAAGTATTTTTTTTTTAGGAAAAAAAAAAAAAGAGAAGAAAAAAAATTAGTTATGATTCAGATTGTGTCTCCATGACCAAATTTATTATATAATAGATATTGATCCATTTATTACACATTATTTGTAATTGACAACATTAAAGAGAGTTGCATAGCTTAGTAATTCAATCTATGACCAACAAATATGCAACAGCATGACTCCAACCCTTGAAATTTTTAGATGGGATCACAAGTCCTGCAAGGACGCAGTAAAGAAAAGAGAGGGATATAATCAGCATATATATATTAAACCACTACCACATTTTTGATAGGTTGTACTGGACACGACTCTTAAGTATGACAAAGAAGATTCGAGTTGCTTTTTGAATAATACACAATATTGGATGGGTCTATCTTATCAAACGAGCTACAAAGTATGTACATCAAACGGAATATCAAGAAGCAACAATGGTAATAAATGTTCTTGGTTTTGTTCAGTTTGTTGCCTACTTCAAAACATAAAACTCCTCTTTTTACATAGAGAATATTTTTTAGGACATACATTAACTTACTGTGTAAATGTGCAGTGCAAGTGAGAGAGTAAACTTTATTTCTATTATTTTAGTTAATATGTTCTAAAGGTTAATTTGGCCAATAGGCTAGCAAACATTCAATTCAACTATGGTCACCAATCCTAGGAACCCATCGTTTCCAAATGCATTATAGCCATTATCCCTAAAATGCAGATTTGTGAGAACCAGAACTCGCTGTATATAGAGGTAATCCCAGTACAAGTAGATGCATTATGAATAAACTATAAGCCTTTATTATATTTTAGCATACACTTCGTTACAAAAGTTGAGCATATTTCGATCTACAAATGGAGGAGTGTGGTACTAAATAATTTGTCAGTTCTGTATTTCAACAAAAGCAATGTAATTTTTCTTTGCCATAAATGAATGATAATGACTAGCATTATACAAACAAAAAGATATAGAACAGGGAAACGAGGCAGGCAGCATACCTGGGTTCTCAAGAAGACCCCAAAAGCTTTTTTATGTCTTCCTGCAAAAGAAAGAGAAATGGAAGAAGTAAAATAATCAAACACATATTATGACACTTGCCAACGAGTGTTTTGAGAATCAAAATTCACATTGAAGAAATTCAAATATATCTCGAGCGTTGTCTGGTGCATTATAGTTGTCTTAGCCCCATCTTTGATTCCTAATTTCTTTTCCATGTTCTAAATGGCCTGGCCCAGATCCAGCAAGGCCATGTCGGCCTGGCTCTCCAGACCAACGACTGGATCTTTATCTTTTTCCTCAGAAACAAAAAAAGGAATTTTCAAAAATGACCAATTATATGCTTGTCAATTGAAAAATGTCCACCATTTTGAATTTTGTACCAAATTGCCCATTATGCCTTTAATTGAAAAATGAAGCAATTTGTTTTTTTCCAATTTTTCACAAATTTCGAGAAGTAGCTTTCATGAGAAGCTCATCCTCGACATTTCAAATGTCGTTCTCGACATTTGAACCCTATTTATATTATAAAAGTACATACATCAAATCACAATATTAAATGGTATCGACATTTCAAATGTTGTTTTCGACATATTAAATGTCTAAAATGACATTTCTTTACATTTGAAATGTCGTTCTCGACATTTCTGTGTCAATAAGAAAAAATGCATTTATTGGGATTTGACAATTGTACTTTTGAAATAAATAGGTTAGGGTTATGTGACAATTTCATTGGCCAATAAATTTTTTAATAAAGTGGACATTTTTGTGTTTATGTAGAATTATAAATTGTTAACAAGAATATTTTGGTTTAAATTCTTTCAAAATGGACATTTTTGCAATGGTGGACATTTTTGCAAATGGACACAAAAAGTGGACATTTTGTGAAATTTCATCAAACAACAATTAAAATGCTGTTGGGCCGGCCAAAGGGCAACCCGCAGTGGGCCACGTCATAAGGTGCCTAGCACAGGCCGCTTTACACCTCAAGACAAATTACAACAAGAAAGAAAAGAACTAACTGAAAGAATTGAAAATAATGTCCTACCTCGATTTGTAGAGGTGACGTCCTAGGAGCGTATCTCTCCACAACTTTTCCTTCTCTGTTCACGAGAAACTTTGTAAAATTCCATTTGATGGCATCTACAAATAATCCACCTTTTTCGGACTTTAAGAACTTGTAGAGGGGTGCAGCATTCTTTCCATTGACCTCAATCTACAATGTCATGGAAGTTAATTTGACAAAAGTTTCATCGAGAGTATTCCTTGAATGAATACTCTATAGCAATATCAGAAGCAGCATAAACGGGGAAAAACGTAGAGAATGTTTGGCTGAGCATGGTAAGTAAATCAAACTTTCTTTAAAGTAAAAAAAAAAAGATTTCAATGCATGTTTGGAAAAATTACTTTTTTCTTACTATACGTCTTCAAATAGCTATTGGCATAAATGCCGACGACACCAAAGTTTCAAGCATTTACTAGGGTCACATATCATGTATAATGTAACCAATTTCAAAGTTTCTTAAAAAGAAATACCTTGTCAAATATTGGGAATTCTGCCTTAAATCTAGTGCATGCAGTTTCCTGAATTTCATCGTTAGTTCCTGGTTCTTGCCAAGCAAACTGATTACAAGGAAATGCCAGAATTTCAAAACCTGAGAAAGAATTCAGCATTGGCTTGATGACCTCTGAAAGTCACTAAGAGAAGATAACAAATAGCCTTAAAAATGTCACAAGAGAATGGTTAACAAACCTTGGTCCCTGTACTTTTCGTACAAAATGTTCAACTCTTTGTAATTTGACTGCGTTAAACCACTGTAAAGAGGGAGATACAGAGCACGCGTTAAGGTTCAGCAGATTTACATTACAATTTTTTAGCTTATACAAGATGGAGAATAGGCATAGAGAAGGAGAAAAGCACTCGGAGAAACTTGAAATTAAATTAACCAAACAAAACTTACTTAAAAGTAACCATTTCGGAAAATTGAGACAAGACAAACCTTTCTAAAAAAGTTACTTTTAAGCTTTGACAAACAGCCAAACATGTTGCAATTCAAGTACCATTTAGAAGCCACGTTCACTACGAGAAGAACCTTCCCCTGGTAAGAGCTCAGCGGCACATCATCTCCATGAATATCCTGTACTTTAATTTATTTGGTAAGCAGCAAAGGCACGCGAAGATAGTTTTCTTAAACAGGGAAGAGGCAACAAAAATAATATGATTTGTGGAGTTTAGATATATAAAAAACGCAAGTGTAATAAACAAACAGATAAGCACATTAAACAAATCTACATAAATAAAATCAGTAAATGATAATGACAAACAAATGAAGTATCAATTTTTTTGAAAAATAAAGGCCCTTAGAATGAATGATCAAGCAAATTTGTTTTAGCAACGACCACGTTCATCTCCAGAGTTTAAAAGCAAAATGGCTCTTACATACAGGAAGTTTTCGATTTATTGGTTAATCACTTATGTGCTAATTGAAAAAAAATCAATATTCGAATAAAATTTAGAACATCAGAAAACAAAAATAAAGTGCGGAGAATATTACGAATTTTGTATGTTTAAAAGAGTAATGTATTTACTCTATGACCCGGAAATTGGGTATTGATGCTACTACTAAAAAGATCACACCTGATTTAAAAAAAAAAAAGGATCATAATATTGGGAAATCTTGATATTCCTAAGTGATATTGGGTAGATCACCTTTTCAACTCTTTGGCAACATGAAAAAACCAAAAGCTCCGACTTCCCTCTCTATCCATCAAAGGAATGGAAGGACGGATACCTTGGTGTCCCCTCCCATCAAGAATTGAAGTCTCACAATAGCTAGTCAATAGGCTTTTGTCACATGCCTTTTTTCGTTTATGGTTCGATATTCTAGCGTCCTAGGCATAGAGGAATGACATAATCCTTCGCGAACTTGCTGGTTAAACTCTCCTGCGGCGACGATACTACAGGGGAGTCCTGCCGAAAAAATAGCTCCGCGCCAGGATGATACACAACATTTTTTTGGTCGAGAGCTCTTGCTTGCACGAAAATTTATTGTCTTGTCAATAAAAACTTATCAAAATCACTTATTTTCAACTTTCACCAACTAAAACTTATTTATTACTTAAATTAGAATTTTTAAGCTAAGCCAAATTTCCTCCTCGCATTCAATAGAAAATCAAAGATTAAAACATCAAGAAACTAGTCTATATACCCGGCGTAGATCTCCATGATCATCAAATTTTCAAACCCATAAATACAATATAAAACCACGATAAAAATAAAAAAATAAAAAAAAAATTCTTGGATTGAATTTAGTTGCATACATACCTTGACAGTGAAATCGTAAATGGATTTTGGGGGTTGTTCTTGTTCAGCCATAGTATCAGCAATTTGATATCTGTAATAGAACAATAAGTCAATTCCAAAAAAGATGAGAGATGCCCAGTTTATAAAACTCGAGAAACTCGTCTTTTTTTTATATATTCAGCCCGGGTATTTAAATTCAAAGCTTTGCTGGAGAAACGGGACAAGCGTGATGTGATGTTTCCTTCATCTGCCAGCGCCGTTGGCACTTGGCAGTTGAAATAAATACCTATATTAAACATTACTTGGCGTAAAAATATTTTTTGACATGTTTCTAGAAGAGCTTACAAAGAAGCACGAGGCGTGTCAAACGGACTCACAGGTGGCAACCAAGTAAAAACTCAATTCATGAGTCCTATTTTGTCGACACTGTGGGCGTGTTCAATAGAGATTAAAATCAGATTAAAATTGAAAAATTAATCATTATTGTTGACTTTTATTAGACGAATGAGACTTAAGAACGACTATATTTTCAATTTTAATTTGATTTTAAGTCGTACTGAACATGCCATAAGCTCTATTAGCATGTATTTGATCTACAATATTTAAAAATTCATTTCTAATTATACATTTTCACGATAAAATATTTTACATGTAGGGTCCGTTTGATAGATCACATTTTCCATGAAATTTTTTTCCATTTTCCAACTTTTCAAAATTTTCACATTTTTGAGGGAAATAAATTCTTGATATTTTGGTGGGTAAATATTTTTCAGGTTTTTTTTCAATTGGAAAAAATTCTAAACACAATGGTAAAAAAAAAATCATTTTTATTGACAATTTTCATACAAAACAAGGTCAAACGAATTATATTCAGTATGGTTTTTTTTCAATTTTTTTTTTTTTTGCAATTAAAACAAATTCTAGACCCAATAATAGAAAACATTATCACTTTAACGAACAATTTCCATAAAAAATGAAGTCAAACGAACACCAAACTTTCAATATTTTCCATGAAAAATTATATCAATCTAACACAATTAATTACAATTCTCAGTAAAATAATTTTTAGGAAAATCTTTTCCCTGTAAAACATTTTCTTTCCACTCATTTTTCACCTTTCAATCAAATATTTTTTCTATTTTTTAATCACGCATTCTCCAAAAAATCATTATTACAAAACTCATTTTCATCATAAAATAGGGCTCAAACATAAGGTTAATAGAATATAGATTGCTTTTCTTGAATTTTTTGTCCTTAGTGTATTCATTTTTGTGTATTAAGCTCATGTTTGACACACATTCTTTCAAAATATATTTTTTTAAAACTTATTTTTAACACACATTTTTCAATAAAATAATATTTTTCATCACATCAATAACTTTTCCTTACTTTTTAACAACGTATTTTCTATCATATCACTTATTTAAAATACATTCTTTCATCAATAATATACATCAAACATCCCCCGGACCCATCTTTGAATTTTGACAAAAGCATCTCCATATCATCATTCTGTGCACAACCGTTGAATGGTGCCTTGTACGATTCTAAAAATATTTTCAAGGGATTCTTTATTTCAATAAAGATTCAATATAGGAAAATTTTGACAGAATTGCTATCGATGTTGACGTGGCCAAATTAGAATGGTCTTTTTTTCCATCTTCCAATGATGTCATACCAAGTGTTGTCCGTCAAAATTTTCTATCAAAAATTTTTGTCTCTGTAGTGTGATTGTCTTTATTATATAGATCATCTTATATATTATAGAGAGTATTTTTAAATTTAGAGAGTCGAAATTTTTATATATTCCAACAATATTTTCTATTTTGAATCTTCATTTTACTTTTTTCAAGGAACATTTATTAATTTTCCCTCGTATTTTATTTAACACAATTTTTTATATGTCTATTGTCAATCAATTTAAATGAGGTTTGAAAGTTTAAGAAGAGGAGTGTGAAAATTTGCTTAAATGCAATCATTGTACATTAAAAATAAAGAGTGGGTTTGATTATCTAAATCTGGAGAACTAAACGCGCTCTTTATTTTAAAAAGTTAAAATAAAGTCTTTTGGATCTTACTATTAGATATTAAAGCTTCTCCAAAAAAAACTTTTGAATATAAAACATTCTCTGTTTTAAAGAGTCAACCCCTAAAATTATATTATAAGAGACTCTTTAAATTAATATTTTAATTTAGAGAGCAGGTTTCACTCCTCAATTTTGGATAGTCAAACCCCCCTTTATTATTAAATGTATTCAAAATATTTCGATTTTCAATAAAGAAAAATAATATAATAATTTAGAGAAAAGTTACCGAAAATAAAAGATAGGAAAACTAATAAATAATTTTTGAGAGTAATAAAATTAAGTGTTAAATATAAAGAGTCTATTAGAGTACTTAAAAAAAAATTACTCTCTAAATTTATAGATGCTCTCTAAATTGTAGAATATGATCTTTAAAAGTAGAGGGTCTCTTAAAAATATTCTTAACTCATTAAAATAAAGAGTATTTTATATTTGGAGAATTTCTTAGAGATAATCTAAACCTTTTAAAAATTTATTTTGCCCCCACGAGCAGAGCAAGACAAAGATGTTAAGGTGGGTTGAAATTTAAAAATAAAAAATCAATGAACTAATGCTTAAAAGATGTCACCCTTATGATATCCTACTAGGTTTTTATAAGGAAAATGATATTTGTACACCAGGGTCTACACCCCGGTGTACAGAGCCCTCTCACAAGAGAGGGGGCTCACGATTGTGAGGGGGTCTATACACCGGTGTGTCAATTCCGGTGTACAAATAGTATGATCCCTTTTATAATTTTTCCTGTCAAATAGTCGACGCTCTCCCTATAAAATATAAAATGATGAAAGTATGATAGACATGATAAATGATATACATCTATCAATTAAAAACTATGAAAATACCTAGTTAGTACACTTATTAGACACAAGTCCTAAAGAAACTTTCATAACTAGTAATTTCAAACAATTGAAAATCTTGACCAAAATATACAATAAAAATACAAGATGGTACGTCATTGGTCTCAAATACTATTTGACATGGACATCAATTTTCTATACCAACACACTCTATTAATACCACTTGAAGTGAAAAAATCGACGTGGAATATTGAGAGTCCAAAGAAATTGAATTAATTTTACATTCATATTTGGGTCGCTTCAATAATATAGTTATATTTAGATTAATTTCTAAGTAAATAAGTTTCTAACTTGTGTGTTTTTCACCGATAAAATTAAATATATATCAAGTTACTCATTTTGATAATAATATCTATTTTATGGTCAAACTAAGTAAATTTTTACTTCTAAATATGAATAAGTAATATATGAAAATATACATAAAAACAAATATTATTACTTTTAAGCTTAATCAAACATATAATATTTGTTACTGTAAATGTGTCATTTATTTTTAACTGTAATCAATAAAAGTTATTTATTCTAAAATTATATTTTACTTGTTGAATTATAAGTGAACTTTTTAAACTAAGTCAAACATGCATGAAATAATTTACTTATTTACATATTATCGCTGCATGAATGAGAATGAAACGAATATGTAATTTTCTCTTATTCTAAAGTCTTCCCTAAAGTTGAAAAATGGGAAAAATTTATAAATAAGGTGTTTGGCAAATACAATTTCATTTTTAACAAACTTCTTTGAACTATTCAAAAATCAGGTGGTAATTTTGATTTTTTAAATTAAATATATTAAAATCACAATTATTGATCACAATTACATATTTACAGGTCACAAATTATTGGTCACATATTTCATCAATCGCATATTTTATCAGTCATGTATTACTTATTGTCACATATTTTATCGGTCACATATTACTTATTGGTCACAAATTATCTATTCTATCAATTACATATTACTTATTGATCACAAATTAGTCAATTTATTGGTCACAATCATCCAAATTGGTCACAAACCACTTCACCACCGCACCGCACCGCACCGCGCCCTACCCTAACCCCACTCCTCCACCACCATCGTCGCCACAACCACAACCACCGCATCCGCATCCCCGCCCCGCCCTAACCTCAATCCACTGCCGCCGCCGCCAGTACACCGCACCTCAAATCACCTCCACACCATCACTCCCATGCGCCACCACCACTGCCGCTGCCTGCTGAATCACCACCACATTGCCACATCAGAAGTGCCCTACGACAGCCATAAACCGATCTGAAAATGTCACCACCACCACGCCACACCATTTTCATTCACCATTAACCACGCACTACCATGAAATAAACACAAATCCCATAGCTACCTCTGTGCGACGCTACCACCATCAACACCAACGCGACACCTCTACCACCACGACGCCACACCTCTCTATACACGTAGATTTGGATCTGATCGCTACCGGAGTTGTAGCAGCTACATATCGGCGATGTGTACACCCACCCGCAGAGATAGATAGGGACATACATCCACCCAAATGGGATTTTAGATCCATACTCCTTGTTAACATCATTTTCGATTTGGGTTTGTAAGGAGTTAGGGCACAACAAATTATTGAACTACAAGATAAGGTGTTTGAATGAATGACGTAGGGAGGAGAGCATCAGCAAAAACACCGGTGATAAAGGTCGAAAAAATGAGAAAATCTCTCAAACGAACGTGGTAATGTTAGTTGAAGAATGGTAGTCGGTTTCTTTGTGACCAGAAATGGAAGATTAGAGATAATGAATTTTGATTTAAAAGATTTTCTCCCTCTTACTAACGTAAATGACGGCAACTAATTTTTATTAGTGGTTGATTAGTAACAATATATTTATTAATAAATACTAAATAAAAAATTATAACCTGATTTATGAAAAATTAAACTTAAAATCTGATTAATGAAGTGTAAACTTTAGAAATAGGGCTAGGTGTACTTTCCTATTGAAAAATTAGGCATTGACTTGGTGTCACGGGCTGCGGCTTTGCTTAAGTCCCGTGTTGTAAATATTTATTTAATTCGTAAAATAGTTAGAAAATAGAAAAAGAAAAGTATGATTCTAGAGCCAAATGACGTCTACTCCCGTCATTTGGGTTTTTGTTGCTAAGTCTATTATAGGGGGTATTGGTCTTTCAAACATTTTCAAGCTTACTAGTATTTTCCCCATGCACTAGCCAATTATAATTTCCTGCTTTCGTCTATTGTAATGTCCTGCTTTTTAGCAATCAATGATCAGTTATTTCCAATACATTTCAATTTCATGTTGCAAGCTTTCTCAAAATTGTAATCAAAATTTACTTTCGTCCCGACGCGACCAAGGAATAGGCGGAAGGTAGTCTAGTGGAGCAGATTACTGCCGCACGGTGTCCCCTTTCTGTGCTAAGAAAAGGTTACCCGTGAAAATTGGTATCAAAGCTACGGCTCAAGATCTCGTTAAGAAAGTTATGGAAACTGATCCAAATTCCTCGAACACCACGGAGGTGGTAGATGTTCAAAAGAGGAACACCCGACAGCATTTGGAGGCGCTTGAGGTGACGAACACTAGGTTGTATTTTGCCATGGAGAACCTCGGGGATAAGGCCGAGGCGGCACAGACGAAAAATCGGGAATTACGCATCCAACTGGATGAATGCCAGAGGCATGCGCAGCTATGACTGAAGCTGTTGCTATCATACCTGAGTTGCAGGATGAGATGGGAGCATTGAGAACTCAGTTACTAGTTCTTCAACGCGCGATTGGCAACGGACAAGCCATCGCACATGAGCCGGTGCATAAGCTCAGAATTCCGGAACCGTGTACCTACGGAGGTGCACGCGATGCTAAAGAAGTTGAGAACTTCCTGTTCGATATGGAACAATACTTTCTTGCGGCTTCGATCAAGGACGAAGCGAGAAAGGTCACAACAGCTACCATGTATCTAGGTGGAGATGCAAAGCTATGGTGGCGAACGAAGTACGTGGATATTCAGGCCAACAGGGTCCGAATTGATTCTTGGGATCTTCTCAAGGAAGCTATCAGATCTCAGTTTTTCCCAGAAAATGTGGAATACGAGGCACGTCGGGCCTTACGAGAACTGAAACACACAAGCTCCATCAGGGAGTATGTGAAGGCCTTCTCGGGGCATATGCTGAATATCAGAGATATGTCAGAGAAGGATAAGCTATTCACCTTCATGGAAGGGTTGAAACCGTGGATGCGCACGGAACTTCAGAGACAGAAGGTCACTGATTTAAGCGCGGCTATGGGAGCTGCCGAATGTGCAAGTGACTATCAACCTGAGTCGAGAGAGGATCGACCTTCGGGAAATAGTCAGTCTGTTGAAGGTGGAAGGAGATCTTACAGACCCAGCTCGAACTCAATTGGGGGAGAGCGTTACTCTCAGAATAGGGGAGGACCCTATCAAGGCAACCGCCAGAGTAACTCGCAGGGAAACTATCACAACAGCCGTCAAGGAAACCACAACAGCAGTTCCAGTAATGACTGGAATCATGGAAAGGCGAAGGAGGGCAGATCTGATGTCGCTCCTAGATTGAAATGCTTTCTATGTGAAGGACGTCACCGGGTGGCAGAGTGTCCTCAGAAACGGATGGTGAATGTATACTGTCAACTGGCAACTGGGGGCTCAGGTTCAAAGCAAAATACCCCACAAGCTAGCTGTCGTAGCGACACCGACTCCGAAGGAGACGATGATGTAATTGGTGCATTCTCGCATTCGTGCAATACATTATCGCACCAAGTTACTAAAAGGGACGTCGGTCCCTCGAAAGAGCCGAAGATGGAAGAATCGAATGCTTGCACTTGCAAGGCGAAAGGCCTAATGTACATTGATGTGAGGATCAATGGAAAGCTAATCAGGGCTATGGTAGACACTGGTGCCACGCACAACTACCTCGCAAGTTCCGAAGTAGAGCGGCTAGGACTTGCTCTGGAGAGAGGTAAGGGGAAAGTTAAAGCGATCAACTCTGCTGCTTAACCAATAGCGGGAATAGCACAATCGGTGCCGATCAAAGTAGGTCCATTCGAAGGAAGGACAAATTTGTCGATAGTTCAGATGGATGATTTCAAGCTGATTCTCGGATTGGAATATCCGCGGGATACAAAGACAGCAGTGTTGCCGCATTCCGACTCACTAATAATGATGGGGAGTAAACCATTCATTATTCCCACACAGGTTGGGAAAACTGGCGAGAAAGGCGTCTCGGCCATGCAATACAGCAAGGGTTTCAAGAGGAATGAACCCTCATTCTTGTGTTCTCTTCGAGTAGAGAAAATCGAAGAGACAACCGGCTCTACTCCAAAACCTATCAACGGGTTTAAGGAATTCGAAGACATCATGCCGGATGTGTTACCAAATAACTTGCCAATGAGGAGGGCAATTGATCGTGGGATTTGACTTGTTACGAGTGCCAAACCTCCCACCAAGGCACTATGCCGTATAGCTCAGTCGGAGCTTGAAGAGCTTCGGAAGCAACAGAGAGAACTGTTGGGAAGTGGGACTATCGTGGAGCACACTTCCGCACTACTACAACATGCAGGCTCACTGAAGCCCCTTTCCATCCTGAATGAATCAGTCGAAAGAGGATCGACAAACTACATCAGTGGATTGCTAAGAGTTGAAGACTTTGGCACTATCATCATCGGGATGGATTGTTTATCTAAAGATCCAGCATTCAACACAGCGCCTAAGTATGTATCAGCCGAAGAGACAACTCAACTCTTCTTCAAGCCTATTGTCAAATACCGGGGATCGCCTATCGTCAATGATCGAGATTCTCGATTTATTGGCACATTTTGGACCGAGTTGTTCAAACTTCTTGGTTCAACTTTGAGCACAAATGTTACCATTCACCGAAGATCAGATGAACAGACAGAGCAGTTCAATTCTATGCTGGGAGACTGTTTTCAGCACTTTACCTCTGCTTCGCATGAAATTCGGGTGAAACTTTCGGATGTGGCTCAGACGTGTTCCAATGTTCAAAAGAGCTCTTCTCTCAACGAGAGTCCTTTTGAAATTACTACTAGCCAGCAGCCGTTACTCCTCCATACTGCAGATACCGATCAGAAACAGTGCAAGAAGTCTGCAGATTTGAAGCAACCAGTTCTTAAAGTGAAACGATCAGTAATGAAGGTTGCTGAAAAGATTCTTGGCTACCAAATTACTCGAGCTTCAAGGAAACATCTTCAAGAGTACTTGGTCAAATGGAGCGGATGCAACAGCGAAAAGAATACTCAATGGCTCCGAGGATCTCGCCAAAACAAATGGGGAAGAATGTCACGGGCTGCAGCTTTGCTTAAGCCCCGTGTTGTAAATATTTATTTAATTCGTAAAATAGTTAGAAAATAGAAAAAGAAAAGTATGATTCTAGAGCCAAATGACGTCTACTCCTGTCATTTGGGTTTTTGTTGCTAAGTCTATTATAGGGGGTATTGGTCTTTCAAACATTTTCAAGCTTACTAGTGTTTTCCCCATGCACTAGCCAATTGTAATTTCCTACTTTCGTCTATTGTAATGTCCTGTTTTTTAGCAATCAATGATCAGTTATTTCCAATGCATTTCAATTTCATGTTGCAAGCTTTCTCAAAATTGTAATCAAAAATTACTTTTGTCCCGACGCGACAGAGGAATAGGCGGAAGGAAGTCTAGCGGAGCAGACTACTGCCGCACGGTGTCTCCCTTCTGTGCTAAGAAAAGGTTACCCGTGAAACTTGGGCTGGAGTTTAGTGTGCTGGGCTAAAATGGTTAATTGGGCTTAATTTAAGCATAACTTCTTCTTTTTTCATAATTATTTTCCTATCTAGGATCCCCCCACCCCCCCCGGAACACACACTTATATCTGCGTTTGCCAACCCTTTATTTTTTTCATCTAAAGTCTCAAAATCTTTAAATTAATATGTAGCAAGTTCCTTGTACGATTTTCACCAAAAAAAGAAAAAAAAAAAACTCGTTAATGGATCAATAAGTCACTCATTGACCAATCTAAAGAAAGGCACAAGGGTTTTTGCATATTTTGTCATTTAAAACCAATAAAATGTTTCAAGAAGAAGAAATAAAAATTGATAAAAAAAAAAAAAAAAAGTTTTCGTCTCCACTCTTCTCCCTCCTACGCTTGGAAGGGGCTTTAGCTCCTGCTGCTCCATTTTAATGTGATTTTTGGAGAAAATATATTTTCGAATAATGATTTTTTAGAAAATGTGTGGTTAAAAGATAAGGAAAAATACTGAATTTATGTGTGATATTATTTTATAGAAGTGTGGTTGAAAAATTACTTTTTGAAAAAAATGAAACCCAAATAGAGGCTTATAGTGGGTGAGCCTGGGAGTGGCTAAATTGAAGGAGAATGGAAGTGCAGCCGAGAAGGAGAATGCAAAGAGGAAATCAAGAATAAATGAGTGTGAACGATGAGAGATTAAGAAATAATAATAAAAAAAAGCAAGGCAAAAGGATGGATAAAGTGAAGATGGAGGTACGGGTGACAGTGAATATGAGTTAAAATTTTAACTTTTAGACATAATTATAGAACTCGGTCCAAACCGATCGATGGATCAAAAATCGGTGACTCGAGCTCTTAATCGGGTCGGGTAGAATAATTTGATAGAAATGCAAATCAAGAATAAATAAATGTGAACGATGAAAGATCAAGAAATTAAAAAATGACCGGGCAAAAGGATGGATAAACTAAAGATAGAGGTAGAGGTGGTAGTGAATATAGGCTAAAATTTTAAAACCTCCTAGACATAGTTATAGATTTCGGTCCAGACTGGTCGGTGGGGTTGAAAAATCGGTGACTCTAGCCCTTGATCGGGTCGGATAGAATAATTTGATAGAAATGCAAATCACTCGGTCAAAAATCGAATTTGATCGAATTACCCATTGGTTGACGAAGTTAATCGGCGATTTTTATATTAAACTGGCCCACTTGACTGGTTTGATGGATTTCTAAAGTTTTTTCTTAAATTTTTGGTGTTCAAAAGACTTGAACTGTGAATCTTATGTGTTTGCAATAATATATATGTTAATTAAAATGATTTGAATATTTAACAAAATAATCTAAAAATATATAAATAATCAATAACAAACAAGTTTAAAAGTTTAATTTTATCTCAAAGAAAATTTTATACTTTAATTTTTTTTATAGAATTTTTTAAGTATTGGCCTACCTATTCGATCAGTATCCCGAATCAAATCAATGTCCGAATCGGATCTAATAGCTACGCTTTTAGAGATTGAAAAAAGTATAAATGTATTTAATCAAGACTTTTGAGACTTCATACAAGTTTTTTAGGTATTTAATGTAAATTTTTATATTGTATTCAAAATGTCAATAACTTTTTTATTAACTTTTATCAAATTCTTTTACTTACTAACATTTATTGAGGAAGTGAAAATACAAAATCTCTTCAAAGCCTCTCAGTCACCTTCAAGATTTTGTAAGACTTTGACACATACGGACATACATGAGTGTGTTTGATGGATATTATTGAGGAAAAAATGTATTTTAAATAGTGATACGATGAGAAATATGAGATTAAAAAGTAAAGAAAAACTATTGATATGATGGAAAATAATATTTTATTGAGAAATATGTGATTGAAAATAAGTTTTGAAAGAATGCGTGTCAAACATGGCATAATATTTATCTTTTCTCATTCTTTCTACAAATCCTGAAGTTAAAAAAAAAAATTAATAAGAATAATAATTGTTTTCTTTCCTCTGCATGTCATTATTATCATTCTCTTTTTTTCTCTATCTTCTTTGTCATCGTTTTCTCATTTTATTTTGAAAAAAGATCAATTTGTGTATACAAATTCTTATAAGATTTTTTACTCTCTTCTTTTCATGATTTCCTCTATTTTTTTCTATAGAAAAGATCAATTTTTTATATTAAAAATTAATTTATAATTAAATTTTTATATATCGGTTGCTTGTTTAATTTAGCACATGTTTGAGCCCCATTTTAATTATATTTTGGGAAAACGTATTTTGGAATAGCAACTTTAGAGAATGTGTAGTTAAAAAAATTGTATTTATGTGTAATATTATTTTATTGGAGAATATGTAATTGATAAAAAAAAAAGAGAAAAATGAATTATAATTTAAATAGAACCCAAACATGAGCTTAATAACTATCTATAGGTTTAAACATATTGATAATAATAAGTATTAGAGAATTTTTTTAAAAAAATTAAAGATGATTGAAAAGTTATAATTATTTTGTATTTTGGTTGTTTATTTTCCTAATTTAGGTGACTTATATATTTTTTTTTATGTTCTTTTAAAAAATATTTTGATTGACATGAGAATCATATTTTTGTTGCTGTGCATTGTGGATCATTTTAATAGTTTGAAAAGAGATAATATGCAAAGCGTAGGTAAACTTTGAACAGTTAACTGAATTAGAAGAAGTAACAAACAAAATACAGTGGACAGAAAAGAAAATATTGCAGTTGACAGAAGATAAAATTGACGTCTTTGAAGCCGGGGCCTATGTCCAATACAGTGTCCTTAAAGTAATATCCGCCCCCTCACCGAAGTAATGCGAGCGCTTGCTTCCCAGGATACAGCGGCGTGAATTGTAGTTTGTACAGTCGAACTGAACGAGTGTGCCGGAACGGAATCACCAAGTGACTGTAAGACGACAGGAATTCGAACAGGAAACAGAAAGATTTCGTGCTTTTGTGGTGTGTCTGAACTGAAGAGATTGTTCAGTATATATAGGCAATGAGGAGCCTTTGCCTCTTAATGCAGTCATAACTCCAGCCATAACTCTGCCATTTGAATTCTCACGTTTTGGAGTTATAAAATAAATGAAAACAGTTTTCAAGTTATGTTTTAAATGGAAAAACGTAAAAGAAAATTTTCAAAACGTGGCTTGCACTTGGTGGCCAATTTTTGACTCATTCGGTCTGACATTCGTGTACGCAGGTCGCGCCCGCACACAAGTTCAAGACTTGAAGGCCAAGTCGGTCCAAGATTTGCACCCCCCCTGCGGGCGCGTAGGCCACGGAGGAGTCTCTATGCAACAAATGGTTACACCTTACAAATTGTTAACCATATATAAATTGGTCCAAAAACTTATTCTTATCCTATGTGGGATAACTATTTAAGTTTTCCCACTTGCCACTTTCTTTTTTCTTTTTCCAATGTGGGATAGTACTATTTATAGTCCCCATATATTCCCACTTTTTCATTTCTAACCAATGTGGGATTGTTAATCTCTTTTAAAGCTCCTCTTCAAATCCCACCTTTCAATCAATGTGCCCCATATATTCCCACTTTTTCATTTCTAACCAATGTGAGATTGTTAATCCCTTTTAAGGCTCCTCTTCAAATCCCAACTTTCAATCAATGTGAGATTAATTTCACATACATAAGTGAAAATTCATTTGCCAAATATATATTTTCCAAAACAAAGATCCTTCAACTCTTCTTCAGATTGGTCAAGTATTGATTAATGGATGAGTTACGTGTCAAGTCGTACAAAGGACCTTTCTGCGTATTAATATAATGTTTTGGGACTCCAGGCATAAAAATAAAATATTGACGTAAAAGAGATTGCTACGCTTGTTAAAAAATGAAAATAAAAAAAATATTAGTGGACTTTATAATAATTTATCTCCCAGGGACTCAAGATTCTCGTGAAGACGTGTTCAGTAAGTTAAACCCTTTAAATTAAAAACTAGTGAGAGCACGTGCAAGGCATGTGCCGTAATATACAGAGACGGATATAGGGGGCTGGGCTGGGCTGTAGCCCCCCCCCCCCCGGATAAAGGGGGGCTGGGCTGGGCTGTAGCCCCCCCCCCCAAGGTCCAAATAAAAAAAATTTGGTAAGGTAATTTTTATTTTTTTTAACAACAGTTTTTTATGTGTAACAATTTTTTTTTCACGTATTAGCACGGTTTGAAAATTTGTAGCCCGGTCTTGGATCCAATCCTGGATCCGTCCATGGTAGTATAGATGGCTACATAATAGTGTTTACTGATTTTTGGTTATTTTTGAAAATATTACTAATTAAATCTTATTTAACAAAACTTATTCAATAGAAAACTTGAAAATTAAAACGAAAAATAAAACTCGATTGCTAAAAGTTGAAACCAATAAAACTCGGTAGGTAGCATAACCCCATCAGGAAATCATGAAACTTCAAAACAATAAAACTCGATTGCTTGCTCAATTTCAAAGTCAGTCAATGATCATCTTATATATTACTATATTAACTGCATAATAGTCGACATTTCAAACTGAACCGCAACTCATCGTAGCCAACATTTATCTCATGGGTTCGGGGCAACGTCACTGACGGTGATCGATATAACCAGTTAGATAACGGGGGTTCGTGTGGTCAAGGAGCAACGCCCCGGTGGTGATCGACCTGACTGGTCAGGTCGAGGGGCAGAGCCCCTCGTGGCCCAAAAAAAATCAATATTTGACAAAATTACTAAGAAATAATTTGATAATAATTTCGGAAAGCGCCACACGTGTTACAAAGTGTTTTGCTCATTTTATATCGTAGTGATGAAATATAGAAAAAGAATTTCACATACATCTTATTACAATATAGTTATCAATTATAACATAATCTAATTAAAAAAGAGAAACTTTCTTGAATTCATTCATCTTATTTCATTTCTCTCCACAACCTTTCGAAGAATTTTAGGTTAATAAAAAATATGTATAGAGACGCCGTGTGTGTGGCACGGAGACACGGCATGTCTCCGTGTTTCACGTGTCTCCGTGCCTCACGGAGACAAGCCAATTTTTTAAGAACATTTTTAGTCGAAATTCACATAATTCATTCCTAACAACTCCTTGAAAATTCACCATTAATTTCATTATTCATTCATAACAATTCACAAATCAAATATTAAATTTGTAAATCACAAATCAATCTGTAAAAATATACTAAAAGCTCAATCTGTAAATTTCGAATATCATCTCCAGTAACTGGATCTCTAATGTCTTATTGTTCTTCTACTTCTTGCTGCTATTTTTCATGCGATTGCTCGGCGGTTGAGAAGCGAAAGGAAAGCTGAAATATTTCGGAGCCTGCTTCAGTTTGACAATTTCATTGCCGGATTTTGAGAATGAAATGAAAACGGGCAAAAAAGACGCCGTAATGGTTGACAATAGGTAATTGCGACACGTGTGCAAGATGTAAAACTTGCTCTTTTATATTGTTAAGGTTAAAAAGAACCATATGGTAAATTTTAGAAGAAATTATCCTAACTATACTAAAAGAGCCACTTCTTCTAACACTGTTGATGGACACTTGTCGACGTTTCCTATCGTCAACCTGGACGACGTCGTTTGGTTGTTTCTGACGTCATCGTCGATCAAAACGACGCCGTTTAAACATTTCAATTTTCACCGCCTCACCGACTGCTAGATATTTTCCTATGTCCTCTGCAAGTCCATCAATTTTTGAAAACTCATCTCTTTCTCCCTCTAATCTCCAGTCTCACTTCATCTCTGCATCCAATTTCCTATAGTACAAGATATTCGATCTATTCATATGACGTCCAAAAGAACCGAAACAAACCACCGGAACAAACCTCCAGTTCATGCACAGTCAAGCCCATCAAATGTGAGTATCTATTTTGCAATCTTCCTTACAATTTTGAATTTTATTTGTGACGGGTCTTCTAGATGAATTTGAATCTTGAATTTTTTCGCTTTCTAAACTGTTTGCCTATTCTAAGAAGAGTTTTTTTGATGATTTGATTAGATTCTTTAAAAAATTTATAGTTTTTTGATGATTTCTATGTAAATTCAAAAATTAATTTGTTGGTTATTTATAGTTTCCATGTTAGGAATTATACTCTTGAAGGAATTATGCTCTTGAAGGAAAAAAAAAAAAAAAAAACCTCCGTATTTTTCGGAGACATGGTGTCTGTCTCCGTTTTTTTGGAGACATGGTGTCCGGACACGACTCGGACGATGCTCGGACACCGTGTGTTCGTGTCCGGACACCATGTCTCCGAAAAATTTGGAGGGATTTTTTTTTTTTTTTTTTTAATGAATATTTTTGAAAATCCCTCCATAGGCTAATGTTACATATGCACAACAAATGAAATAGGAAAAACCTATGGTAATTGCTTGTTCCTAATTTTAACAAGACATGTGGTGTTTATCTCAACTATATAACACTAAGAGTCATTTTGTGGTTGCATTAGCTATAGCATATTTGGCTATATCATAATTCTGCACAATTTAAGCAACTATTGGTACCAGTTCGCAATGTTGGTGTCCATGGTCAGTATATGATCTACATTAGTTTCACCAGAATTTTCCTCCCTTGATTGTAAAAGGATATGCATTAAAGTGTCACCCAATGTACTCTACTATGGTGTCAAGGGGTTGAAAGTTGAGTTTTTTTAGACTTGAATGAACTTAATAACTAATAGGAGCAGGGATCAACATTGAGCTGATTTTTCAAAAGTATTCTAGAATCTTAATAATTAAATAGTTTTTATTTCCAACTTTCTTGTTGTTTCTTGATTGTTGACTTGTTACCAAAGTCTTTGAAGTGTCTAATACTTGATTGATCAACCACATTCTAAAACTGCAAGCATTAAATTATTTCCGTTCTTAGTGAAAATACATAGAGATGTCAAACCTCAGTATGTTATAATTGATCATGAGCTGCGAAAACTTCGGCTTATTGATTGCAGCCTTGCTGAATTCTATCATTCAAACAAAGAATACAATGTCCGAGTGGCTTCAAGTTCTGTTTGATTGACTAATATTTTGTTCTATATGCTCATAATGCTTTCAAAGATACCTATGCTTGTGTTTTACATTGCTGCCGATGTAGATAGTCGAAAAGATTTCTATTTTCAATTTACTACTATTGATTTTTTGTCTTTTGAATTTTCATTTAGATACTTTAAGGGGCTTGAACTGCCTGTGGACTTGCAAGACGAAGATTATTCTCTAGATATGTGGGCCCTGGGTTGTATATTTGCTGGAATGGTAAGAATTGTCCTTCTAAATTTTCATGTTTCTAATATTATGTTATTTAATTTTCCATTTTCTTTAACATGCGGATTTTTCGGAAGGAACCCTTCTTCTATAGCCATGACAATCAGGATCAGCTTGTCAAAATAACTAAGGTATTTTAAATTCTGGTATCAGTTGTTTGGTCTGACAATTAAATTAGATTTTCTCTGTC
>CM032631.1:11349516-11585219 GCA_019097785.1 Fraxinus excelsior | reverse complement strand
TCAAATCACCAGGTTTGAGCAGTAGAATGAACAAAAATTTAGGATATTTTTGTGTTTTAAACTATCGAGTGCAATCTAGTCCACCCTACTCAAGAAGGATTGTTAATTCATATATATGAGTTTTGAGCCCAAGTCTTGTTTCTAGTAAGTAATAAATATGGAGTCAACTGCATGAAGTTTTTTGATTCTCTACTCTGTTCTTGATACTGCATATTGGTTCAGTGTTATCAGTCTGATTATTCGTCATTAACACTGTTCACTGCTATCGAATGGCAACTAACTACATCAGTTCTTGCTACTACTGATAAGTTCATGTTTTTCTACCAGTCAAGTGTTATTGCATTAGCGTTTATCGATCTGCATATTTTTGATGCTTTACTTTGAATTTTCAATGTACCAAAAGATGGAGGAGAGCTCCATTTTGAAGCGAGCAGAATGCAGAGCGAAAGGCGGCGCACCTGGATTCAAAGTAGCCATATTGGGTGCTGCTGGAGGAATTGGCCAACCCCTCTCCTTGTTGATGAAAATAAATCCACTAGTCTCTGTTCTTCATCTTTATGATGTCGTTAACACCCCAGGAGTCACTGCTGATATCAGCCATATGGATACTGGTGCTGTGGTAAGTATGTGTATTTCAATCCTGTGTTGGACTATGTGGAGTCTAATCATCGTGTACACTTGCCATCTCGACGGCAACCAGAACTCATATTCAAAGTATATATATAATTTTTCGAGGTGCCTTTTCTCTGTCTGGGAGAGTGAGAAAACTGCAGAAGCAAATTGACTTGCGTAACTCTTCATATTGTGATAAACAGCTAAAAATTTATGCATTGACTTCACTTGTTTTCAATTTATTTATTTTTTATTGCTTTTGTGAATAGTAGGATTAGGGCTTTACATTTCCCCAGTTCAGAAGGGTAAACAGAATTTTGTTTTGACTTATAGGTGAAAGGTTTTCTTGGGCAACAGCAACTGGAGAATGCTCTTACAGGGATGGACCTTATCATTATACCTGCGGGTGTTCCAAGGAAGCCAGGAATGACCAGAGATGACCTTTTCAAAATTAATGCTGGAATTGTGAAGACCCTTTGTGAAGGAATTGCAAAGTGTTGTCCTAATGCAATTGTCAACTTGATCAGTAATCCGGTGAACTCAACAGTTCCAATTGCAGCAGAAGTTTTCAAGAAAGCGGGCACTTATGATCCAAAGAAGCTCTTGGGAGTTACCATGCTTGATGTTGTGAGAGCCAACACTTTTGTGGTAAGTAATTGTTGGACTTAATAAGTTATGTCATATCAGGTATATATAATGGACTAGACTGTACTGAACATAGTAAAGAAAAAAAGTTTAATGTCTTGTTTGTTGTACACTTGTACTGTGTCCTCATGTTCATATACCAAACATGTCATGCTATTTAGAGAAATCCCGATAAGTTCCTTGGGTTAAATGAAAGAGCAGACCATACCATTTTCTGTAAAACTTAACTTTGTGACTTTCTAAGATAAACTGCATCAGATTTCAGTTTCATCTGTAATATTATAACCACAACTTTTCCTAAATGGAAAAAAGAACTTAGTATTCATACCTTTGTTCCTACAACTATTTGCTGTCGAATAGCAGAATAAAACTCCAGTTGAAAAAAAGCTAAAATTTGCCAGATGCTGTGTCATTTATAAAATCTTAATTCAGATTCAAGTCGTTGGACTGTAGTTTTTGGAACTGATCGGTTAATCGTCTCTCTCTTGCATTGATATCTTTAAAGGCAGAAGTTTTGGGAGTTGATCCTAGAGACGTTGATGTTCCTGTTGTTGGGGGTCATGCAGGAGTGACAATTTTGCCTCTTCTCTCACAGGTAAGAGAACCTTTTACAATAACCGTCCCTACGGTTTTCCAGTTCATATGTTACTTACGATGGATTTAAATCAAAGAAAGAATGGTGCTATGCAGGTTAAACCTCCTTGTTCGTTTACAACAGAGGAAACTGAATACCTGACAAAGCGCATTCAAGATGGTGGAACTGAAGTTGTTCAGGTATAGTCCTTTGTCATGTGCTTAAAGAGTCATTCCAACTTACCTTTATGTTATTTTGCCAAACATGATATTTAAAGCACCTTTTTTTACTAACAAAACTAGCTTTCCAGAAAGCAAGTCTTAACTTACTTTCTAGACAAATAACTTTTAAGCACAACCAAACATGTTACTAAAGATGCAGTGTTGCATTTCATAAATTTCTTAATTCAAATACCGACAAGATCAACAGTTCACTTGAAGCATCTTAAGCCAAAATACTATAACAGTTGCTACAATTATCATTAGTTTCCTACCTGAGAATAGTAACCTATGTATGGTTTTCGCAGGCAAAAGCTGGTGCTGGTTCCGCAACGCTATCAATGGTAAGTTATTTCTATGATTGCATAAATTTAGCAGAACAGATCTAAGCCTCTAATAATAGCATGTTAGCACATGATAAAACCAAATTTCCGTTTTAGGCATATGCAGCAGTCAAATTTGCAGATGCGTGCCTCCGCGGATTAAAAGGAGATGCTGGCATTGTTGAATGTGCTTTCGTATCTTCTCAGGTACATTATGAGGCCTTTATTTTACTCAATATTTTCTCTGATTTTTCTGCAATATTTTCTGATTTATTAGAGATTTATCGCTTGCAGGTCACGGAACTCCCCTTCTTTGCCTCTAAGGTACGGCTTGGCCGTGCAGGAGCGGAAGAGATCTACCAACTTGGACCTTTGAATGAGTATGAGAGGTATAATACCTGTATAAGAGAAAACACTATACTACATGCAGAGAGCTGAAATTTAATTAGTAAACCATGATTTTCTACAGGGTGGGCCTGGAGAATGCAAAGAAAGAGCTAGCAGAAAGCATTCAGAAGGGAATTTCATTTATCAGGAAATAAAAAAATTTAGGCAGGATGCGTAACTAAGTTTCTTTTACGGTCCTGAAATATTTTTGATGTTCTGATAAATGTTCTGAAAAATTATCTGAAAATATACCTGTTGAAACTGTTTTTCTTTCTCGTGTCGTGCCTGATAATATATAAAGAATAAAATGAATGCGGACTCGTCCAACCAAACTGTCATTACAATTTCATAATATGAGTTTTTCCCCTGTCTGGCTGTTCGCGGCCGCATGGACATGTCTACCATGCGACCGCATGGTTACACTTCTTTTCCAGTAGATCTTTCGATATTTTGGTCATATCTTTCTCTCCCGATATCCAATTGAGGTGATTCAAATTGCATTGGAAAGCTTACTCAAAGGGATACAAAGCTTCCAGAAATACAAATCTTCAAATTCGAATGTCTTCTATTCCAAAAATGGGTCTCAAACTAAGATTGAAAATTCGAAGCAAAACCTTTTCGGCTGGAGGTTGATTTGTGATAGTATTTCGATTATATTTCATCCCTTTGGCTTTTTTCCTTATCCAATTGATGCCCAACACTCTCAAATCTTTATCGTGAGATTGACACAACTTTTCCGTAGTTGCACTTGGGTTCTCAAACTTTGACTGTGCTTTATTTTAGTCGTTTTTCGCTTGTTTTTCCGAATTTTCACCACGTTCATTATTGTTGTAAAACGCAAATTATATCGAATTAAGCTATATTTCACATATTTATTAACAATTATCCATATTTGTGGCATATAATAAATGTGTAAAAATGCACTTATCAGAAACCAGTCTCACAGCTAGTTTCACTAGCCACGCACGCGTGGTAGTAAACCATGGTTGCGCAAGGTTCACGCGTTTTGGCATCTACTTTTGCATAAGCAAGGGGCTAATATCTAGCCCCAATTCCAACGTTTGATTTTAATTTGATGTCCCATCCTTTTTTCGTTCAATTCTTTCGTTTATGATTTTGAACAATTACAACAAATAAGTCATCCCAGTCTCGGGGCTTGTTCTCCACTCTGGCAAACTCTTCCAAATCCCATTCTCCTTTTAACTTATCTACGTACTCCAATCTTTATAAGTCTGAGTCAATGTATCTGCCATCAACAGGTTGAAAGTACCACCCTTATTGGCTTTGGAACCGAGACGCAAGAGAGCAATGTCTCAAAACCTTGCAAGTTAGTATTCGAGCCATTAACAAACACAAGAAGCCATAATTTGGTGAACTTCTTAGGTGTAAGAAGGGTAGTGGCTTTTTCTCGAGGATCAATGGTGGAGATGGAATCAGTTTTCATTTCTTCCCTCTTTAGGGCCGAGAGGATATCTCCAAAAGGTCAGGTTCAAAGCACTAAAGCTTAAGTTTGTTGCCAGACGAGGGTGATGATGAGGTCGGGGATATGATCAATGTTGGTCAAACAATGAGAAGGGAAAGAAGGGGGCCTACCGTGCGAGCCAGAAGTATAGAAGCTCACTAGATAATGATAAATAACATTACTCTTTTGAAATCATCTAAACCAAAATAACTAACTTAAAACCTTCTGAAGTATAAACCCTTTAAGTATAACAAAACATGCTTGGCTAGACCCCTTTCGGGATGGCCGAGTAGGTGGAGCAAGTGAACGCGGAGACGAAATGTCACGAGTTCGAATCCACTGTCAACACTTCCTCGATTGAGCCCTTTGGTTCACATTTCCTGTATAGTTTACGGGCTACTGCACATGGAGCGATGTTTATCCAGTGCACACTCACAGTGGTCGAGCCTCCGCTGGCGGATAGCGGTTGCGGGTTCCTACGTCATAAAAAAAAAAATGCTCGGCTGGTACTTGGCCCCCATTAACTTTTTTCAAATTTTTCTCTTTCTTAATTTTAGTGACACATTTTCAAATAAAATAATATTATATACAAATCTAAAACTTTTCATTATTTTTCAACCACGCATTCTCTCATCATCATTATTCCAAATTTTATAATTTCTCCAAAATGGGGGGCAAATACTAGCTTAATTGTCGAATATTGGTACTCCTAGTGGTCGGCTAAAGATTCCTAATAGATGAAAGAAGTCGCAACTCATTGTTGAAGTGTTATATTGCAAGTGGGTTAATTGCATCTACGACCATTAAAATTCAGGCCCTGTTTGAGCCAAATTATTGTAGAATGAGAATGAAAAATATAATTGTTATTGGGGCCCACCGCCCACACAAGAGATATAAAATTTGAATTTAAATGTTGATGTGATGGATAACGGTCATATTTTTCATTTTAATGAGATAATAATGTAGATCAAACGGGAGCTTAATTTAGTTTTGCATGTCACCATTCTATCACATTCATCACCTATCATTTCTCATATCGATAAAAATCAAGACCCAAATGCCAATTTCTGCCAATCTTGGGGGGCCTCAAAGTGCCAATTACCCTCGTCCCTTGGGTGCCAATTTATGCCAACGTTCGGAGGTCTAAAAGTGCCAGTCTTGACTTGAGAGAACATGTTAATCTTTAATCACAAATCAAATTTTTATTATACATATTCAATTAGTACACGACAGAATGAACATTTTAATACTTGATAATCATAGAGGAAACTCAAGAATTTAGAGCGACAAATACATGTTTAATGAGAGAAACCTTATATATTTTGGTTGTTCAAAGGAATATACTTTTCAACTACATCACTAGTTTTTTATAGTGCATTATTGAAGTTAATCAAGCAATAAAAAATTCATTGAATTATAGAAAGTGACTCCTATAACTAGACATGATATGAAGATAACAATCTTTGGTAGGGACAAAAATTATATGAATTGATAGTCATGTATATCTTAGATTAGGTGGCACAATCTGTAAGATTTGCCCTCAAACTGCGTACTCTCCAATATTATTTCCTAATAGTCCACATTATTTGGTTTGGTTCAACTTAAGTAGTTGAGAGTTGAGGGAAAAAAAGGCCTTATTAGAATTGACAAATTAATTCCAAAATTTAAAAAAATTCGAAATTTCAAGTCCGTTTAGCTGAGCTTAAAGTAGAAGTTACTTTAAAGTGGATTTTTTTCTTCTTATTTTTAGGATTAACCAATCATGACATATAACCTGTTACTCCAAATGAAAAGAGCCAGTTCCATTTCTAGTTCAATGGTGAGTAGAAATTGTTTGTACTCATCCTTCGGTGGGGTACTTGTTCTGCATTAGAGTAGGCAATAAAGAAAGCGAAGAGGAAGAATTGAACTCGTTCAAAGAAGAAGACTACTAAGAAAATTGAAGAGAGTACTTCCGCTAATAACGAATCAACACAATACACATCTTGTAATCTACATTTTACTCGAAATAAGCAATACGAGAAATTGAGAAAATAACATTTGATTTTCAAACCAAATGGAGATTTGTACCAACTATAACTTTGTCCCTTTATTATTATTAGTTTTTTTTTTTTTTTAATCTTGATACAAGTCTAGCACACTCTAAATAACAGATCAAGAAATCCAACCACCATAAATGTAGTAAACATAATGCATTTATTATTGTCAACAATGTTCTTACAGACAATGACATTATTACAAAGAAAAGAAGCCTAAGAAACTTAAACAGATAACCCTTCTGCTACAAATTCCTGTCCCATCCATTCACCAAAAGAAAAACCCTTTTCCTTAGGTTTGGTTGAATTCTTCAACCTCCCAAAAAAGGCCAAAACAAGCTATGAGGTCAATTTCTTTACACCAGGAGGATGAGAACATGGCAAGTAGTAGTCCACCATGAAAAAAAATGATAGAAAAAAAACCTCCTTCAAAATGAACCTCATGGCAAACATCAAAGGGAAAATGGTTTAAAATGGAGTTACAGGATTTGATAGCCAGGAAAACAGCAAAACAAAGATTATTCTCATAATTATAGGCTTTAATTTTTATGGCAGGTTTAGGTAGAAGGAAGGCACTTCTGTGTTTGAACTCGTTGAGGATCTCTATTTCACATGAAGATTTTGAATGCTGCACGTAAATTCTTCACGAAATCCTTTAACGAAGTGGTGAATTCTTCATCCATCTGAATAAGATTAAAAATGAGTTCTCGAGTGAAAATCAGATGAAACATCAACATAGATAAATATCTAATTGCTTTGGATCTTCCTAGAGATGTAGCAATGAAGCAAACTGAGTGGCAAAAAATAATTCATGTAACTTACTACTGAGAGCCTACTTGGTTCTGTTATTCAAGTACCTCGAGTGCATGATTGGTACACAATACTAGACATGACCGAATATTACAAGGGTTAATGTGCACAATTGCATGCAAAGTACAGGCTAAACATGAAAGTACCTGAGCAATAATAGTTATGTCAATAGCAGAATCTCCAAAAGCCATGGCACTGCTATTAACAACTGAAAGATTGAGTTTCTCAATTTCTGAAACAATCTTATCCAGTATTCCTTTCTTTCTTTCACAATGAACTCGAATAAGGACTTCTTTATCAGAAAATCTTGCTTCAATTTCCGGCAGCGGCTCATCAATAGGGCCGCAGGATAAGTTCTCATCTGATGAAGAACTTTCACTATCAGCACAAAGTTCATATTTCTTGACAAAAATCACAGATTCCATGGATTTCTTCCTAGTTTGCTCCTCAAGGGTCTTCACCTGGTCTTGGAGTTGTTTCAAGTACTTAATGGCGTCTCCAAGAACAGAAGCCTTGTCCATCTGGTTTGTAAAGCAATTATAAATGCACATTAGCATGGCAATAAGCTATGGTTATGTCCACTTTTCTCTACAGGTTTAACGAAGAAAAATTGTACATGGTATTTCAACGCTTCTCACAAACACAAAACCAGCCTAAATCTATAAAATCCTTCATATAATAGGAATATTAGGACCACCATTGGGGACAACGATGGAGCGTGAGATTGAACACACGATGACGGATGAAACAACTTTGAGATTTGATGATTGAAAGTGATAAGCCGATTATCAAGTAAAAAATTTATATTCTGATACACATGTACTGGTGATTATGAGCTTTGTTAATCATTGGCTGATGTACTATCTATATTAAGAAAAAAAAAAACTAGTACCTTTTTCAATCCAGGAACCAGAGCAGACAAAGCTATGAACCTTTGGCTGAGCTTTTCTCTTCTCTTCCTCTCAGCCATAATATGATCTTGTGGTTGAGTCAGCCGCTCATTCGTGCAAATTCTCTTAGCTCCTTGAGAAGCCTTCGACGCATAATTTTGAGCCCTGATTGAAGGTTGGGAAATGACAGAATCAGAGGGAAAAGTAGGAATACTAGTAGACCATGTCTCCTCCTTGGGCTTCACAATCCCTATTTGGTTAGTGTAATTTGAATTGACCAAGTGAAGATTGTTGGACATAGGTGGATTTGATATTTGATCAAATTTGCAATAATTCCAAGGATCAGTTTTCGATTCTAGTGTCCGTTTATAGTTGAACATCGACTGAGAGAAAGACTGATGCAACTCTTGATTACCAAATGCAGCAGCCATAGACCCCCTGCTCAGGTCATCAAGTGAGTTTACAGGCCATTGGTGGATGAAACCATGATCATCCATTCCCTGTAAATGGAGATAATATTGATTAATCTGGTGACAACAAATTGCAAGAATAATTTCAAAATCTTGGACACATAAATGCTCAAACCGAATGGAGCGCTAAAAATTATTTATGTGATGGACCCCAAATTTATTACGAATAAGACTTTGTTTGTTCTTGTTGCTTACTAAATGGATAACACTCCTTGTTAAAAATTTCATACAAGAAACTTTTAAGTTCGTTCCATTTTAATAACTAGAAGCAACAAAAACAATTTAAGCTCTATCCTGATCAATTTAATGACAACTAAAATTCTTTTTCTCCACTTTGAACGACCCAATATAAAAGGGAAAAAAAGACGATAAAGAAGACGATGGTCAGAATTTGCAGCATATTACCAATTCTGTCAAGCAACTGATGTTTGAGATCTCCATAAGCCCAGTGGAGAATCCTGCAAGAAAAAGAACTAACAAGTTAATTTGTAAGGCCGACAGTCCAATCCTACGAACTACAAGGTTTCCCAATCCAAATTTATGTTTTGTGCATGCTCTGTGTGTGTGTGTGTGTGACTTTGAGAGAGAGAGAGAGAGAGACCTTTTCAATGGTATGGAGTATGGACAAAGCAGAACTTTTTTTTTTCCAAATTCCAGTCCTATAATCGAGGAAATTCCTTAACATTTATAAGTCCAGCATATACTTCTAACGCCACTCTCTCTCTCTCTCTTGTGTTTTCTTCACGGGTTGTTGAATTATACATCAGAATATCTCTTTCATCAATAATCGGAATATTAAAATTGATTAAAAGATCTTGGTGGTTATCTTTTAAGCTAGTAGAAAATAAGAAATAATTGGTCCCCTTTGCTGTCCAATTATGAAGTCTTTCACAACTAGCCGTTGAACTTTGAGGTTGCAGTGTGGAAAAACTTCACCAAATCCCATGTAAAAAAAGCAATATTTTCAACAAAATTGTGCCCGAGTACGAAAAAAAATGAGAACGTTGTTCACAAAATTGAACAATATATTCTTGTTTTACCGCAATCTAATTCAAAGTGTCTCGTCTTTGATTAAAAAAAGTCTAATATTAATACTTTAAAACTATAAAAGGAACGAGTTTATCATAGAAAAAATTCAAGTCATTTAAAGTTTCTTTTGCTCCGTACAACCAGTCGGTTATATATATAGCACATGGGTGACGTACTATCAACTCGTGATTCAACGAAAACACTGATCAAATTACGATTAATATTATCTATATCCTAAAGAGTTATGATGTACGTACAGGACCGATGTGACCCTATAGGTACCAAAGGGGCCGTCCCCCTAATCCCTATGATGGGAAGTTTTGCCCCTGGCATGTACAGGGCCGCATGGCGTGGCCATGTACTTGCAACATTTTTGTATCCCAAATTAATTTTGTCTAAGGTTGGTTAAACTTGATTTTTATGAAAGATTTGCTTTGTTGGCGCGTTGTTTATTACACGAACAGCCCAGAGTAAACTCTAATAATTTAGCGGGAAATATATTAAAATAGCCTAAAAAAGAAGGTTATTTCTTCATTTTAGCATTTGACCATTCAAATGTAGCAAACTACCAAAAATACCTCCAAATATAGAATTTACAACTAAAGTCATCATAGTATAAAGAAAATAACAATTAAGTCCTAAAAGATTTATTTTTAAATTTTCTCAAAACTAACTTAACTATGACTAATAATTATAAAATGAAAAAACTCAGAACTAAAAGAGGACCATATAAAATTAAAATAATTGCAAAAAATAAAAAAGAAATTGAATTTGAAAATGAAATAATAGGATATCAAGAACAATTATATGCTGCTCAAGAAATATTAAAATGTTTTAAAGAAAATTTTGTCAGATGATATACAAGATATAATAGATAAATTAGAAAAAAGGAAAAAAGAATATCTCAAAATATAATATACATTTGAATCAAATATAGATATAATAACAGATCTTGATATTATAAATTCTCAAATATTATTAGATTTTGAATATTTAATTAAAAACATATAGATGAGGAGACCTATCACAAATAGATTACCCCAAGAATATAAGAAATTAAGGTTTAATTTGACTTTAAGATTTTATATATCTATAACTAATAATAGATTATATCTTGACAAATTAAAAGAATACATAGAATATACGACTATTTAAAGATTACTTAGATTTTAGATTTTAAAATTTTTTAAAATTATTTGATTTTTGTTTGCTCCAAATAGCACCCCCAACTATTGATATCAGAGCCATAGAGATCATGGACATTACAATTACAAAAACATATTGGTATTACAAAATAGAAGAAACGAAAAAAGAAAAGAAAAATATACATATAAAACATATTCTTAAGAAACTAAAAACAATAACATTAATGATAATTAAAGAATTATCTCAAGGAGTAAAAGAACAAATTATAGATAACTTTATACTAGGATCATTAAGAGATGAATATATATATATATGAAAAAAATTATTATAGAACTTAAAAAAAAATATGTTATATTGTAAAGACTATGAGTTATAGAATTATAAAAATAGATAATTATTATAAATTAGAAATAGAAAAAGAAAATTATATATTTTTAGAACATATACCCAATAAATTAAAAATAATAACACTAAAAGTAATTAGAAAATTACCTAGAGAAGTCAAGGCACATATATTACATAGATTAATAATAGAATCAATAAAAGAAGAATATATATATATGAGAAAATAATAGAAACTTTTGAAAAAGAAGAGATCAATTTATATTATAAAGAAAAATATGAATCACCTTAAAACGATTTATAAAACAAAACAGTTTTCAGATAAGTAATGGAATTAATGGAGATAAAAGAAATTTTAGATAAAAAATTAGCAAGGGTAAGAGAAATTAATCTACAAATACAAGATGAACTTTTAAAATCTGAAAAAATAACAGAATCACAACAAAAACAAATATTAAAATTAAAATAAGAAAGGTATAAAGAAATAACAAACTATTATAAAAAATCAAAAAAATTAACAAATAATAAATATATAAAACAAAAACGTGATAAGGTAATAAAAGATTATAAAAATACTGAATGTAGAACATATTACTTATGTTAATCAAAGAGAAAATAATAAATCATTAAAAATGTCAATATGTGAGTATATAGAATAATTAAAGACGCTAATAAAAATATTAATAGATGATGTTCAAAACATAAATAATGAAATAAAAGAAGTAAGAAATGATATTAATATTCTAAAACTTGAAGTAAGAAAATAATAAAGGAAAAGAAAAAATAATGACAAAAAACTTATAGAAAAAGAGATGTCTAGAATATGGAAAAAAATATACTTGTTGACGTTCAAAATTGTATGAACAAGATTGAGGCCAACTAAGAGTGCAGAAAGTAGTCTAAAGGATACGATGAAGAAGAATGTTAGATTGTCTCTGAAACAATTACTTCTTTTTTACAGATAGTCTAGAATATTCAAAGGGTTCACTGGGGTTTTTCTCTTTAGTGTATTCCTTTAGATTTTCTGTCTGCCTCCCCCTTTCATCTTTGTTTTCTGAGCCTTTTATAGTAGAAACATAATAACGTCTAATCCTTATGTCTTGTCAACCCAGAGACTGAGCGGAGCTAATTGGGGCGTTGTCCTAACGGGATTGGCGCCCGACCTCAACGTTGTACTGCTGACTGAGGATGATGGGACTTGTTGATCCCGGTAGTAAATGCATTGTCTATTAAAGCAGGCTAAGGCTTCTGATTGGAGGAATAGGTGGGCGCTGACACAAGACCTTTCCACGTGTATCCCTTTGGTTTGATGCCCAAAGATCTTGTCAGTGATCCGTAATCATTAGCCACTGTAGCGTCTTGGAAGACTACAATGGCTTGTTGGGGAAGCTATGCTCCTGCCGATCTGACCTCGCATGACCGAACTCCCATTTCATTGTCCTCATTGGGGTATGACAGTCCGAGCTCAACGACCTCGGAGGTCGGTGTCAACAGTTACCCCCCAGGTCAGGTCTAATTTTAAATGAGAGTCTGACCTTATTGAACTGTCATGGCACAAGTACCAACCCGCGTAATAATTGCTCATGCAGCCGCCGGTACACCGTCGCCAAGGGGGTGGCTGGACGTCTTCACCTCTTTTTAGGCATTGATTGACAGCCGCGTGCATTTATTGCCATTTTCTGATTTTAATCGTTGGATGAAACGACTAATTTCTTATCTTTCCTGTGTTTTACAGTTTACCGCCCTCGTCACCTGAGTTCGGCGACCAAAAAGCGAGCGACGCCATCCGGGCTCTATCGCACAGGGAAAGATCCTGCAAATTCGTAATCACAAACGACAACCTTTTTGTGGCGGGATTACTCCGAGCTGTGCCTCCGAGTTCAGACGCCAGCAGACCCGGAGCTCCAGCGACTGCTCCTTCCCGTAAGGGTTTGTTTTTTCTGGTTATTCCTTCCCGTTTTTAATTTGTCTCTCACTTCTTATCTTTCGCATCCCAGGTCAAGAACCAGAAATGCTGAACTTCCGTGCTGCTAAAGCGGCTAAGGCGGCTGAGGCTGCGAAAAGAAAGAGGGAGGAAGCTGCTGTTACCGAGGTAGTTCGGCCTGGGAGTCCAGAGGCAGATCCTGAAGACGAATTGCCTCTTCAAAGGCGCCGTTCTGCCGACCTTCCTGTTGCCTCCACCCTGCCGGGCTCTCCAGTCCCTGCGACGGCCCCAGCGGCTGCCTGTGCTTCTTCCTCCAAGTCTCATGAGAAGTGTCCGGACCTCCAGAGGTCGGGCGTTGAAGATCTGTTTGGACGCCGACCTGAAATTCTTTTGGACTTCCTCAGGGCTCCTTCCCCAGCTAGGGAGTCAGTTGTCGCCTTCCCTTCGCCCCTCAGAGAATCTGCCGTCCTGATGACGCGGAGCTGGAATGACAAGGAGCAGCAATTTCTGACTGAGATGCCCATTGGGGAGAATGTCCTCACAGCTCAGCTTCATTGTCACAGGGCTGTTCTTCACATGTCTTCCGTGGTGGAAAAGGTAAAAGAGCTTGTCTTTGGGGTCTTGGGTCAGTAGCCTTTTTATGTATCTTAACTTTTATCTCTGTGCCTTTCAGGTTAAGGCAGAACTTGATTCTGTGCTGGAATTCAAAGCCAAAGCTGACAAGCTCTTTTCTGAGGTCGAAGCGGAGAGGTCTGCTTTTGTGGAGGAAAAGAGAAGTTACGAGAGTCGGTTGAACAAGATGGGGGAAGAGCTCGACGCCTGCCTTACTAAGGAGCATAGGCTACTTGATGAGAACAAGGCGCTGCATTTGTGGGGGGAGAAGGCGAACTCCCGAGCTGAGCTTGAAAAGAAACGAGCTGACGAAGCCGTAGCTCAGGCCATGGCTTTAAAGGCAGAGACCGATTTGAAGGTCTCTAAGGTTGTGGAGGAGTGGAGAGCTTCTCCAGCTTTTGACGCCATTGCTCAGGAAGCGTACGTCCTGGCTATGGGCGAGATCGTCAAATTTATCAACCAAAAAAGGCCGGACTGGGATACTGCCTTTTTGGTGGAGGCTCAGGAGGAGCAGGAGAAGGAGATGGATCAGATGCTGAAAGCAGTTGAGGCCCAACAAGCCGAAGCTCCTCCGACTGCACTTGATGAGCCCGCTCCCAATCCCCCTAATCCTTAGCTTTATGTATTTCTTCAAATTCTTCAGCCCCTGTGCTCTTTTATTTTATGAATGGAAACATTTTGTTTGATGTTTTACTTTTGCTTTTTCATAATTTGAATTCGCAACTCTCAAATGAACTAGTTAATAGAACTTTCCGCTTTTCGCCTGTTTGCGGTATAAGTCGTTTTGAGTTTTTATAGGAATCTTTTATAGGAATTTCTCGTATATCTTAAGCTAAGTGTTGCGTCACTTACAACATTAGCTCGGCCTACGGCATGGGTAGGGCTTTACAAGAGATTCTGCCCACTTCATGAGTAGGGCTTAGGAATCATGCTAAGTGTTGCAGCACTTACAACATTAGCTCGGCCTACTGCATGGGTAGGGCTTACAAGAGATTCTGCCCACTTCATGAGTAGGGCTTAGAATCATGCTAAGTGTTGCAGCACTTACAACATTAGCTCGGCCTACTGCATGGGTAGGGCTTACAAGAGATTCTGCCTACTTCATGAGTAGGGCTTAGGAATCATGCTAAGTGTTGCAGCACTTACAACATTAGCTCGGCCTACTGCATGGGTAGGGCTTACAAGAGATTCTGCCCACTTCATGAGTAGGGCTTAGGAATCATGCTAAGTGTTGCAGCACTTTACAACATTAGCTCGGCCTACTGCATGGGTAGGGCTTACAAGAGATTCTGCCTACTTCATGAGTAGGGCTTAGGAATCATGCTAAGTGTTGCAGCACTTACAACATTAGCTCGGCCTACTGCATGGGTAGGGCTTACAAGAGATTCTGCCCACTTCATGAGTAGGGCTTAGGAATCATGCTAAGTGTTGCAGCACTTACAACATTAGCTCGGCCTACTGCATGGGTAGGGCTTACAAGAGATTCTGCCCACTTCATGAGTAGGGCTTAGGAATCATGCTAAGTGTTGCAGCACTTACAACATTAGCTCGGCCTACTGCATGGGTAGGGCTTACAAGAGATTTTGCCCACTTCATGAGTAGGGCTTACTGGAGATTCTGCCTACTTCGTGAGTAGGGCTTAGGAATCACTCGGCGTGGACGCCGTACTTCTTGGAGAGTCATTCTGATAACCATGCTTTTATTCATAGAGGCAGCATATTACAGCAATCTATTGGTAATACTTTTTGAGGTGCTCTGCGTTCCAGGGGTGCGGTAAAGTCCTGCCTTCCATATCTTCCAGTTCGTAAGCCCCTTTGAGCAGTACCTTGCTTACCCTGTAAGGACCCTCCCAGTTAGGTCCTAAAGATCCAGCATTTAGTTCTCTTGTTGCCAGGAAGACCTTCCTTAGGACAAGGTTGCCAACCTCGAACTCTCGTTTCTTTACCTTCTGGTTGTAGTATCTTGCATTGCGCTGTTTGTATACCGCATTTCTGACTTCAGCAACATCCCTTCTTTCTTCTATCAAATCCAATTCTTCTCGTAATGTTTGCTCGTTCCTGTCTTCTTGATACATCAGAGTTCTGACAGATGGAATTTCAACCTCAAGAGGAATCACGGCCTCTACCCCGAAGGCTAGGGAGAAAGGGGTTTCTCCAGTGATGCTTCTAGCAGTAGTGCGATAAGACCATAACACGCTGGGGAGTTCTTCTGCCCATCCTCCCTTAAGGGTGTCGAGCTTTGTTTTCAACGTATGCTTGATAATCTTATTAATGGCCTCAACTTGTCCGTTAGCCTGGGGGTGATTCGGCGTGGAGAAATGTTTCTTCATTCCCAATTCCTCGCAGAAACTTGCAAAGCGAGTGTTGTCGAACTGTTTTCCGTTATCCGTCACTATGGAGTGAGGTATTCCAAACCTGCATATGATTGACTTCCATATGAACTCAGTGGTTTTGTGCTCGGTGATTTTCGCCATAGGTTCAGCCTCAGCCCACTTGGTGAAATAGTCAACAGCCACAATTGCAAACTTCGTCCCCCCTTTTCCCGTAGGCATGGGACCGATAAGATCGACCCCCCATTTTGTGAAAGGCCACGGTGCCATTACATAGTTCAGTTCTCCAGGGGGGAGTTTGATGTTAAGTGCGAATCGTTGGCATCTGTCGCACTTCATGGTGAATTCCAGCGTATCCTTTTTCATGGTCGGCCAGAAGTATCCTTGGCGCATGATTTTGTGTGACAATGACCGTCCTCCTGCGTGATTTCCGCATATCCCCTCGTGTATTTCTTTCATAGCGCGAAGGGCTTCTTCCTCATCCAGGCATCTTAACAGTGGCGCAGCATATCCTCGCTTATATAAGATGCCGTCGATCAATGTGTACCTTGCTGACCTTACCCTCAGCTTCCTTGCCAAGGTGGGATCCTCTGGGCATATACCCGTTTGGAGGTACGTAACGAGTTCTTCCCTCCATGTGTGTCTGGGCTCCGTCGCTATGTGGATTTTCTCAGCTTCTTCAATCGCAGGGCGGTGGATTCTCCCAACAGGTATGCTATCAAACCTCTCAATTCCTTCACTGGTTGCCAACCGAGCTAGTGCATCAGCGTGCCCATTCTGAGTTCGTGGGACCTGTCTGATACGGACATCTTTAAACTTCTGGAGTTCGTTTCTGACGATCTGGAGATATTTGCCCATTCTTTCCTCTTTGGCTTGATAGATTTCGTTGACTTGGTTTACTATCAGTTGGGAGTCACTGTACGCCATCAGCCAATCAATTTTCATTTCGCTTGCCATCCGGAGGCCGGCTATCAGGGCATCGTACTCAGCTTCGTTGTTAGAAGCACTGAAGTCGAAAGGTAACGCTTCGCAGAACAGTTGTTGGTTTGGGCTTATTAGAACTATCCCAGCTCCTGCTCTTTCATCCATGGAGGATCCGTCGACGAACAGTTTCCAAGGGGCATGGGGAGGTGATTGTCCCATAGGGTCTGAGCTGAACTCAAGAATGAAATCGGCTAGCGCTTGAGATTTTATTGAGGTGCGTGGTTTGTACCTTACATCGAACTGGCCGAGCTCAATTGATCATTTTACCAATCTCCCTGAAGTATCCGATTTCTGCAGTACCTGCCTCAAAGGTTGATTCGTCAGGATCTCAATGGAATGTTCCAAGAAGTATGGCCTCAGTTTCCGAGCAGCGATTATCACAGCATAGGCCAACTTCTCCAGTGGGGAGTAGCGAACTTCGGCGTCGTGCAGGGCCTTAGAAACATAGTAAACTGGGTGCTGTACTCCGTCCTCCTCTCTGGCCAACACCGCGCTGACGGCATGCTCCGAGACTGCCAAGTATAGCATGAGTGTTTCTCCTTCTCTAGGTTTGGACAGCACAGGTGGTTGTGATAGGTGTGATTTTAGTTGGTTGAAAGCGACCTGACATTCCGGCGTCCATTCAAACTTCTTTTCTCCTCTCAGCACGTCAAAGAAGGGCTTACACTTGTCTGTTGATTTTGACATGAATCTGCTGAGGGCGGCTATCCGTCCCGTTAAGCTTTGAACTTCCTTAGGTCTGGATGGAGGACGCATCTCAATGATGGCCCTTATCTTATCTGGGTTAGCTTCAATTCCTCTGCGGTTTACTAGATATCCCAAAAATTTCCCTGAGCTTACTCCAAATGCGCATTTACGGGGGTTTAGCTTCATCCCGTATGTTCTTAGGATCTCGAACATTTCGGCGAGATGTTGCCGATGTTCCCAAGCCTCTGCACTCTTAACCAACATGTCATCCACGTAGACCTCCATGGTTTTTCCAATCTGTTTGGCAAACATGGAGTTGACCAGACGTTGGTAGGTCGCTCCTGCATTCTTGAGCCCAAACGGCATAACTTTATAGCAGTACAGACCTCTGTCGGTGACGAATGCCGTGTGTTCTTGGTCCGGTTCATGCATGGGGATCTGATTGTAGCCTGAATATGCGTCCATGAAGCTGAGCAAATCGTGCCCAGCAGTGGCGTCCACCATTTGGTCAATCCTTGGTAGAGGGAATCCGTCTTTAGGGCATGCTTTATTCAGGTCGGTGAAATCTATGCATACCCTCCAATCCCCATTGCTCTTTTTCACTAGTACAGGATTACCGATCCATTTTGGATATTTTGCTTCGCGAATGAATCCGTTCTTGAGCAGCTTTTGCACTTCCTTATTGAGGGCCTCATATCGTTCTGGGTTAAGAGGCCTCCTTCGTTGCTGTTTTGGCCGTGCTGAGGGATCAACTCCTAACTTGTGGCACATGACTTTTGGGTTGATTCCCTTCATGTCCGCGTGTTCCCAGGCAAATACATCGAGGTTTTCCTGGAGGAAACTGATAATTTGATCCCTCACTGGGGCTGGAGGTCATGACCTATTTTCAGCTCCTTGGGCAGGACGCCTAGACCAACTTGGATGACGTCCAGCTCTTCCACAGGTTCTCCACCTCGTGTTTTTACTCTTGGATCCAACGTGTCTGGGAGGAACTCTCTTGTGCATGTCATACCGACCTCGTTTAGTTCGGTTATCATTGGATCCCCGTGTTCCGATGTCTCAGCTTGTTGGCAGCTCTGGTCATCCAGCATTCCAACCAGGGGCTTAGGTAAGTCTACGTTGCAGGCTCTCGCTTCAACTTGGTTCCCACGTATTACTCCTGGTCCGTTCGGAGTGGGGAACTTGAGACAGTAATGATACATTGAGGTTGCCGCCTGCAGTTCGTGCAATAAAGGTCTCCCCAATATGGTATTGTAGTTTGAAGGGATATCGACCACGACAAAATCCGCCAGGATTTTTCTGTAGCATGGGGGTTCGCCGAACTCAACACTGAGTACAATCTGTCCCCGAGCTTCGACCGGATTGCCGGAAAATCCTTGAAGTTTTCGGGGGTACGGTTGAAGGTATTGATCCTGTATGGCCATTTGCCTCAACGTTTGGTAGTAAAGCACATTGACCGAGCTCCCGTTGTCTACTAGAGTTCGGTGTATTCGGACTCCTGTCACATCCATTGCGATAACCAGCGCATCACTTTGGTCTTGCAGAACTCCTTGTGCATCTTTCTCTGAAAACCCGAACCACTCGGGGCCCGAATAAGCAGCGGGTTCCGATGCGGGGTATCTTACACTAAAGTTTTGGTGTACGTGAGCATCACGCGCCAGCTTGCGCCTAGTTCTTCTTGAACCCTCTAAATATTGGTTTCCGCTTACCAGCATTCGAATTTCAGCACGGGGCTGGGGGTCGCGAGCTGGGGGTTCGGGCCATGCTGGTTGGTTTTCTCCCCGCTGGTCAGGCTGTTGAAGCCCGGATGGACCTGCTATTCTTGGCCTTGCTACAAACTCCCGTAAATGGCCTCTCTGAATGAGGGCTTCCACCTCTTCCTTTAGGTCTCGGCAGTTGTCAGTGTCATGTCCCATTGTCTTATAATATCGGCAGTACTTTGCTTAGTTCTTCCCAGCTGTTTCTTTGCCTCCAGGCGGAGGTCGGCGAAAAGACTTCTTTGCTTCGGTTTGAAGAAAGACCTCCTTCAGACTAGCATTCAAAGGGTGGTAGCCGCGGAATTTATCGGGATACGGTCTAGAGCGGCTTTGATCCCTTCTATCTTTCCTTTTCTCCTGACCTCCGTCTCTTTCCGTTTGTTTCCCCTTTGCTCGCCGCGGGGAACGGGGGTTCTGTTTAGCATCCTCATGATCCGAAGTGGTCTCTTCTGCACTAATGTACTTCTCAGCTCGGCCTAAGAGTCCATGGTATGTTTGCGGGCCATCTTCATGGACTGACCACCAGAATCGTGTCTTGGGTCTCAGTCCTGACAAAACTGCCATGAGCGCAGCGTCGTCAGAAATTTTCTCAACTTCCATGGATTGTTTGTTGAATCTGTCCAGGTAGCTTTTAAGGGATTCCGTTTTCCCTTGCTTTATGCTTACCAACCTTTCTTTGGGAGTGGTCCTTGCCTTTGAACCCATGAACTGGGCGAGGAATGCTGTGGCAAGATCGTCCCAGCATTTTATAGATCTTTGGTGTAATCTTATGAACCATCTTTGAGCCTTGTCTCCCAATGTTAAGGGGAAAGCACGGCACATGATGGCTTCTCCGGCTCCCTGAAGCTCCATCCAAGAAGAGTATTTGTCAAGGTGACTGAGGGGGTCTCCTTCCCCGTCATATCCGGCCAGCTGAGGCATTTTCATCTTTTCGGGTAATGGTTCTGCTAGGATATCCTCGGTAAATGGTGAGTGGCGTTTGGTGAAATATTCATCCGGGCTCCCCTTGCTTTTTGCCTCCAGATCCGCAATGCGCTTCTTTAGGGCGTTCACTTCGTTTTCTGGTCGTTCTCCAGGATGGTCTCTTTGGCGTTCAGCTTGCTTCCTGGCGGGAGTTGAGGAACGCTGAGGGCCCAACTCGTCGAATGCACTGTTCGTCCTCCTAGTTTTCGATTTAGTCGCCACAGGGGAGCTTCTAACTTCCTCAGTTTGGTCCCTGGAAGATCCTTCGTCTGAAAAATGCAGGGTCCGCCTAGTGGGGAGTCGTTCGGTCCTTTCCTGGCGAAGAGATTCCCCTCTGTTTTCCCGTGGCAGGTATTGGGCTTGGTTTTGTTCCAACCTACTGACAATATTCGTTAGTTTCTCAATGGCTTCCCTCATCGTCGCCATTTGTGGGTCAGCGGTTTCATCCCGACCCCCTTTTTCCGAGTTCATGGGATTACTGCTTCGCCCAGGGTGGGTATGGCCCGCGTGGGACTGGTTCCCTGATGCTGACAATTCGTCCATGGGGTTACTTTGATGAATCGTGTGTGGAGATGGGCCTGCTATCAAGTAGGGGGCCCTCCTTCTAGCGCCAAACTGTTGACGTTCAAAATTGTATGAACAAGATTAAAGCCAACTAAGAGTGCAGAAAGTAGTCTAAAGGATACAATGAAGAAGAATGCTAGATTGTCTCTGTATCAATTACTTCTTTTTTACAGATAGTCTGGAATATTCAAAGGGTTCACTGGGGTTTTTCTCCTTAGTGTATTCCTTTAGATTTTCTGTCTGCCTCCTTCGCCATCTTTGTTTTCTGAGCCTTTTATAGTAGAAACATAATAACGTCTAATCCTCATGTCTTGTCAACCCAGAGACTGAGCTGAGCTAATTGGTGCGTTGTCCTAACGGGATTGGCGCCCGACCTCAACGTTGTACTGTTGACTGAGGATGATGGGACTTGTTGATCCCGGTAGTAAATGCATTGTCTATTAAAGCAGGCTAAGGCTTCTGGTTGGAGGAATAGGTGGGCGCTGACACAGGACCTTTCCACGTGTATCCCTTTGATTTGATGCCCAAAGATTTTGTCAGTGATCCGTAATCATTAGCCACTGTAACGTCTTGGAAGACTACAATGGCTTGTTGGGAAAGCTATGCTCCTGCCGATCTGACCTCGCATAACCGAACTCCCATTTCCTTGTCCTCATTGGGATATGACAGTCCGAGCTCAATGACCTCGGAGGTCGGTGTCAACAAAGGTGTTTGCCAAATACAATTTCATTTTTAACAAACTTCTTTAAACTATTCAAAAATCAGGTGGTAATTCTAATTTTTTAAATTAAATATATTAAAATCACAATTACATATTTACACGTCACAAATTATTGGTCACATATTTTACCGATCACATATTTCATCAATCACATATTACTTCTTGTCACATATTTTATCGGTCACATATTACTTATTGGTCACAAATTATCTATTCTATTAATTACATATTACTTATTGATCACAAATTAGTCAATTTATTGATCACAATCATCCAAATTGGTCACAAACCACTTCACCACCGCATCGCACCCTATCCTAACCCCACTCCTCCACCACCATCGTCACCACAACCACAACCACCGCATCCGCATCCGCATCCGCGCCCCACCCTAACCCCAATCCACTGTCGCCGCTGCCAATACACCACACCTCAAATCACCTCCACACCATCACTCCCATGCGCCACCACCACTGCCACTACCTGCTGAATCACCACCTCATTGTCACATCAGCAGCGCCCTACGACAGCAATAAATCGATCTGAAAATGTCACCACCACCACGCCACACCATTTTCATTCACCATTAATCACGCACTACCATGAAATAAACACAAATCCCGTAGCTACCTCCGTGCGACGCCACCACCATCAACACCAACGCGACACCTCTACCACCACGACGCCACACCCCTCTATACACGTAGATTTGGATATGATCGCGACCGGAGTTGTAGCAGCTACAGATCGGCGCTGTGTACACCCACCCGCAGAGATAGATAGGGACATACATCCACCCAAATGGGATCTTCGATCCATACTCCTTGTTAACATCATTTTCGATTTAGGTTTGTAAGGAGTTAAGGCACAACAAATTATTGAACTACAAGATAAGGTGTTTGAATGAATGACATGGGCGGAGAGCTTCAGCAAAAACACCGGTGATAAAGGTCGAAAAAATGAGAAAATCTCTCAAGCGAACGTGGTAATGTTAGTTGAAGAATTGTAGTCGGTTTCTTTGTGACCGGAAATGGAAGATTAGAGATATTGAATTTTGATTTTAAAGATTTTCTCCCTCTTACTAACGTAAATGACGGCAACTAATTTTTATTAGTGGTTGATTATTAACAATATATTTATTAATAAATACTAAATAAAAAATTAAAATTAAAATCTAATTAATGAAGTGTAAACTTTAGAAATAGGGCTAGGTGTACTTTCCTATCAAAAAATTAGGCATTGACTTGGGCTCGAATTTAGTTTGCTGGGCTAAAATGGTTAATTGGGCTTAATTTAAGCATAACGTTTTTTTTTTTTTTTTTCATAATTATTTTCCGGGAATAATACATAAATCCTATATATTAAAATTACATTTCAAAACTAACAAACTTGTTAAATTATTTCAAAATTCAAGTGTTAATTCCAATTAAATATATAATTAATTATCCATACCCCAACCCACCCCCAAATTTTTTTTTTCTTCAGAAATTCAAATCTAAAATTCACACCCACTCGGACCCACCCCACATGCACCCGCCTAATCCCACCCTACCCAACCCACATAAATTTTTTTTTTCAGAAATTCAAATCTGAAATTCACACGCACCCGGTCCCACCCCACTCACACTCACACCCACACCCACACAATTTTTTTTCAAAAATTCAAATCTGAAATTCACACCCACCGGGACCCACCTCACCTTACATTCCAAAAATTTTCCAAATATAAAAAACGGGAAACCACACCCCAACCCAGAATTTGTCACAACATGTCACAATTAACACAGAATTGGTCACAACCAGTCAGAATCGATCACAATTAAGTACGGAGACACAGCCTTCGTGTGACATGGAGATGGGCGTGTCTCCGTGTCTTTGTGCGACACGAGTTGTGTCTCCGTTAACAACCAGTCACAATTAATACAAAATTGGTCACATTCAATTATAATCGGTCACAATTTAGCACGGAGACACGACATATCTCCGTGTGCCCGTGTCTTTGTTAACAAGCGGTCACAATTAACACAGAATTTGTCACAACTAGTCACCACAAACAATTTTTTAGGCCTCACATTTTTTTTGTCACAATTTATCTTTTTTATTGGTCCCATATTGTTAATCGGTCATAAGTTAACCAAATTAAAGGTCACAGCCAAACAAATCATTTGTGCCACCACCAACACATATTGTTGATTGGTTACGAATTATCCAATTTAAAGGTTACAGCCAAGCAAATCACTTGTCACCACCACCTCACCATTGTCATCAACAGCAACGCCACCAATACCACCATGACTACCACCAACATCACCACTACCACCGTGACCGCCGCTGCCACCACCAACTACAAACATTGCCACCATTTCAAACCACAACCACTACATCCACCAAAATCCCCAAATCACGCGACCGCCAGGACCACCACCAACTACAAACATCGCCACCATTTCGAACCACATCCACCAAAAAATCCCAAAATTCGTTTCTCTGCCACCACCGCGACCGCGACTGCTAGCACCATCACCAACTACAAACATCGCTGCCATTTCAAACCACATCCACCAAAAAATCCCCAAATTCGTTGTCCTCGCCGCCACTGCACGTAGAGTTGCTGTAAGAGGAGCAGATCGACGATGCCGACTGTAGTGACTCACCGCGACGATAAAGGGACTCTTCCGTGTCTGCATCGCGATGGGTAGAGCGACGCCCCGCAACTGCGCCGCAACAAGGAGAGGGAGAGGCATCGCCGTTGCCTGTGAGAAAGAGAACGACGTGCTTAAAGATGTAGAGAGAGAAAATGTGGGGAATTAATTAGGGTTTGATATAAATTTTTTGGGTATTAATAATATTATATATTTGAAATAATATTTGACTTTTGTATACATAAAGTTTATATCTGATTTTTGAAATTGAATCTTAAAAATTCTGGTTTTATGTAATTACCACTTATTTTCCTATCTAGGATCCCCCCCACCCCACACACACACACACACACACTTATATTTGCATTTGCCAACCCTTTATTTTTTTCATCTAAAGTCTCAAAATCTTTAAATTAATATGTAGCACTATGTTCCTTGTACGATTTTCACCAAAAAAAAACTCGTTAATGGATCAATAAGTCACTCATTGACCAATCTAAAGAAAGGCAGAAGGGTTTTTGCATATTTTGTCATTTAAAAGCAATAAAATGTTTCAAAAAGAAGAAATAAAAATTGATAAAAATAAAAAATAAAAAAAAGTTTTCGTCTCCACCCATCTCCCTCCTACGCTTAGAAGAGGGGGGGGGGGGGAGTTTTAGCTCCTGTTTGGCTCCATTTTAATGTGGTTTTGGGAGAAAATATATTTTCGAATAGTGATTTTTTAGAGAATGTGTGGTTAAAAGATAAGGAAAAATATTGAATTTACGTATAATATTATTTTATGGAAGTGTGGTTAAAAATGAATTTTGAAAAAATATATTTTGAAAAAAATGAAACCCAAATAGAGGCCTATAGTGGGTGAGCCTGGGAGTGGCTAAATTAAAGGAGAATGGAAGTGCAGCCGAGAAGGAGAATGCAAAGAGGAAATCAAGAATAAATGAGTGTGAACGATGAGAGATTAAGAAATTTTTTAAATAAAAAAAAAAGCAGGGCAAAAGGATGGATAAAGTGAAGATGGAGGTACGGGTGACAGTGAATATGAGTTAAAATTTTAACTTTTAGACATAATTATAGAACTCGGTCCAAACCGATCGATGGATCGAAAAAGGGGAAATTAGGTCCACTACTCCCCAAAATTAAGAATTTTGAATGCTACCTGATAGGAATGTAAAATGCATATTTTTCCCTCCTTATTTTATGTGCTCGTATGTTTATTTTGTGCCAAAATGTACTCATTACGCTCATATTTTGATTTAGGTGGCAATTCTATGGATATGGCGTAATTTGGAAGAAATGTGTGAAAAAGGACCAAAATGAAAGAAAGTGAAAGTTCAAGGACTAAAGTGCAAATATTCCAAACTTGTGTCTAACCTTGTGATGAAGATTCGAGAGTGTTAGAGGTCAATTGGATGAAGAAAGGATTCAAAGGGATGAAATATGGCCAATATATTTTCACAGATCAACTTTCAAGCTGAAAAGTTTTGCATCGGTTTTCAGCCTCATATTGAGACCAATTTTGGACATGGTAAACGATTGTATTTGAAGATGGTCTCTGAACAAGAGTTTTATCCCTTTGAGTTATCTTTACAACGCATCTTGAATCGCTTCAATCGGATATCGGTAGAAAAGGTTATGACCAAAATACTGAACACTGTCCGGAGGAAGTTTCGTAAAACCATGAGGCTGCAAGCCTTTAATTCCATGCGGCCGCACAAACCATTCCCGAGAGTTAAAGTACTGATTTCACTTGTTCCTTGCGGCCGCAAGCCTCTAAACCATGCGGCCGCATGGTTCATTTCCGGGGCGAAAATTCTGGTTTCCTAATTTCAATCAAACACTTATGGAAACAAATCTTTCTACACTTTATAAACCCTAGAACACAACCAGAACTAGAAAGAACGCCTCCCAACTCTATTCTTCTCTATTTTTCTCTTATATTCATGAATTGTAACTAAACTTTTACACTTGGTTGAAGGAGATTGAAGCCTCGAAACCACATATTGTGATATCTAAATGGTTTTTCTTAATTTAATTCATGTTTTTGAGTATTTAATATTTTTCTGCACTTATTTCTATGATTGTTATGTTTAATTGCTAGGAGGCCTACTAGTTTATTATTCGTTGCAATCTACCGCTAAGTTAAATATTAAATCCGTAATTGTTTGATCCCTTTAACTTGTGAAGTACTAGGATTTGATGATTTTCTGCGATAGAGGTTATTGAATCTTAAGAAGAATGTTTAAATAGATTGAATACAACCGCTGGTGTTTATGTTATCTAGTTCATCGATTTATCTATTGTGTAAAGCTGTTATTAAATTGAATATTGAGCGCTGGTTTGGGGTTATTTAATAATTAGGGTTAATTAGAACGCCGGTTTCTAACTAACTAAAAATAAGGAGAGATAGGAAAATAATTCCAACGGTGAATATTCAAGATATGAATTGAGTTTTCCTTGCATCTATGATCAATTGTGGCTTTCCGAAGGTGGATATTGACTTGGACCAATGTTAGTCTTTTGATTGTTTTCGTTAATTTAGTTTTCATTGTTATTAATTGCGTTATTTACAATTGTTTACATACAAAAACCCCTCAATCATTGTATAGAGCATAAAATATTAAATTACACACTCTTCGTGGGGATCGACCCTTACTTCCACTACTACATTAGTTTTCGAGATTTAAGGACTATTTTTGGGTGCCTACGATAGCACATCACTACCATATTAACTAATTAAAACATTTAAACACGTAATTAATACGCTGTAAACTTCCAAAGCATAAAGCTCAAATTAGATTCTCCATTCCATAAAATTTCCAAAGAGAAACCCTCCTTATCAACTGTGCTCCTCCCAACCATGACTCGGCCAACTTCTACACTCTCTAATCCTGCAATTTTGGATGGATTTGTGCTCTATCTTCATTGTTTTCCCCCCTAATATTGACAGATCTATGGTGAACATAGTTAAATCTACTGTTCGACATTCAAAATCAGACGAGGAAAAATATTTTATGTTCACCATTCAATTTGTTTTCTTCCCCAAATCTGAACAAAAATTATAGATTTTTTGTGTTTTGTTTTTGTTTTTGTTTTTTTGTTTTTTTTTGTTCAATTAGTTCCTCAATTCTATCAATTTAAGATGGTTCAATTAATTCCCCAACAAGATTTGCATTATAATACTTTGTTGTGAACGGGAACTGCATTCTATTTTGCTGTGATTTTTTTTTTTCGAATTGTAACTATCAAGAGCAAAATCAATAACTAAGACATAACATTTCTACATTTGTTTTTTTTTTTACTGATGTACAAAAAGAAATCAAGAAAACTATTTACTATCGATTGGATTTTTCTTTGTGCTTGTTGTTGTTCAAAGACTGTTATGGTTGGAGTGTTTGAAGGTGGTGGAGTTTACAATTAAAATTGTAGAGATGGTGGAAACAGTGGCCTGTGTGTTGGGGATGTTGTTCCTGGATTCAGTTGATGCATTCAAGGTGTTTGCAAAAATGAAAATGTGAAAAATTATATTTTGTCACTTTTTCCTGAAAAAGTCGCGATATCTTATTAGAGCAATTAATTAGATATATAAGTGTGTGTTTTTGAAAATTTAAATATACGAATTCAAACCTTATTTTAATCTTGCATTCAATTTATAATTCTTTGATTCAATTCAATTGATGCATTCAAAGTGTTTGCTGCAATGAGAATATAATTCTATCACTTTTCTATTCCAAACAAAGTGACAAATATTCAATAAGGTAAATTTATTAACTAGCATATAAATTTTACCTCTCTCTCTCTTTGGCTATCCGTGGCTACACTAGCACAGTAGTATTTGGGAATTACGGAGTCGAATTGCAGTTGGCATAGTTAAGGGGCTGCATTGCTGCAATATCTTCATTTCACTTGTGACACTAAACTTTTAAAAGATACATTGTGTCACTTTCTTTTAAAAAGGTGACAATTTTATCAATTTTTTTGTGTGTTTGTAACTTTTTTGAGTGTTTCACTTTTTTCTGCCACTTTTCTAAAAAAAAAATTCATTTTTAACTGTTTGTTACTTTTTAAAAATTTCTATCACTTTTTTGAATAACATTGATTTTGATTAGTATTTTGTCACTTTTTTTTGAATTTTGTCACTTTTTGAGTTTGTGTTACTTTTTTTAAAAAAGTGACAATTTTTATATAAAAAGTGACACTGTGTCACCTTTTCATTTTACACACAATATTTTTTACTTCCTAAAAACCTTTCATATGTTTTTTCAAAACACTTCAAATTTTAAAGGTATTTTTGTAAGTATCCATTTAATAAATGAAACATTCGGGTCCAAATATAATTATGGAACCGTTCTGGTATGTGCGTGTCACTTTTTTTTAGTTGTCACTTTTTTTTGAGTTTGTGTCATTTTTTTGAGTTGTATTACTTTTTGAGTCATTTTTTTTTTTTAGTTTTGTCACTTTTTTTGAGTTTATGTTATTCAATGATGCTTTCAAATATGTCCACCATATGTTTGATGAAATGTCTAAATGGTGGAAGCTTTTTTATTGACAAAATTTGACAAGTTTTTTTGTCTTCTATCTTCCTAAAGTTAAATGTGGTAAAATTGTGTTATTTGTCACTTTTTTTTATGTTTGTCACTTTTTTTGTGTGTCATTTTTTAGTATGTGTGTGTCACTTTTTTGAGTTTGTGTCACTTTTTTTTTGAGTTTTGCATCATTTTTTGAGTCACTTTTTTGAGTTTCATCACTTTTTTTAAAAAGGCAAAAAAGTGACAATTTTTATAAAAAAAGTAACATTTGTCACTTTTTTTATTTTACACAGTATTTTTTACTTCATAAAAATGTTTCACATGATTTTTCAAAATATTCATAATTTTAAGAGTATTTTTGTAAGTACCCCATCGAAAAATCGGTGACTCGAGCCCTTAATTGGGTCGGGTAGAATAATTTGATAGAAATGCAAATCAAGAATAAATAAATGTGAAAGACGAAAGATCAAGAAATTAAAAAATGACAGAGCAAAAGGATGAATAAACTAAAGATGAAGGTAGAGGTGGCAGTGAATGTAGGCTAAAATTTTAAAACCTCCTAGACATAGTTATAGATTTCGGTCCAGACTGGTCGGTGGGGTTGAACAATCGGTGACTTTAGCCCTTGATCAGGTCGGATAGAATAATTTGATAGAAATGCAAATCACTCGGTCAAAAATTGAATTTGATCGAATTACTCACTTGTTGACAAAGTTAATCGGCGATTTTTATATTAAACCAGCCCACTTGACTGGTTGGATGGATTTCAAAAGTTTTTCCTTAGATTTTTGGTGTTCAAAAGACTTGAACCCTGAATCTTATGTGTTTGCAATAATATATCTGTTAATTAAAATGATTTGAATATTTAACAAAATAATCTAAAAATATATAAATAATCAATAACAAATAAGTTTAAAAGTTTATTTTTATCTCAAAGAAAATTTTATACTTTAAATTTTTTTAATAGAATTTTTAAGTATTGGCCCACCTATTCGATCAATATCCCGATCGAATCAATGTCCGAATCAGATCTAATAGCTACGCTTTTAGAGATTGAAAAAAGTATAAATGTATTTAATCAAGACTTTTGAGAGACTTCATACAAGTTTTTCAGGTATTTAATGTAAATTTTTATATTGTATTCAAAATGTCAATAACTTTTCTATTAACTTTAATCAAATTCTTTTACTTACTAACATTTTATTGAGGAAGTGAAAATACAAAATCTCTTAAAAGCCTCTCAGTCACCTTCAAGATTTTGTAAGACTTTGACACATACGGACATACATGAGTGTGTTTGATGGATATTATTGAGAAAAAAATGTATTTTAAATAGTGATATGATAAGAAATATGAGATTAAAAAGTAAAGAAAAACTATTGATATGATGGAAAATAATATTTTATTGAGAAATATGTGATTGAAAATAAGTTTTAAAAGAATGCGTGTCAAACAGGGCATAATATTTATCTTTTCTCATTCTTTCTACAAATACTGAAGTTAAAAAAAATTAATAAGAATAATAATTGTTTTCTTTCCTCTGCGTGTCATTATTATCATTCTCTTTTTACTCTATCTTCTTTGTCATCATTTTCTCATTTTATTTTGAAAAAAGATCAATTTGTGTATACAAATTCTTATAAGATTTTTTACTCGCTTCTTTTCATGATTTCCTCTATTTTTTCCTATAGAAAAGATCAAAATTTTATATTAAAAATTAATTTATAATTAAATTTTTATATATCGATTGCTTGTTTAATTTAGCACATGTTTGAGCCCCATTTTAATTATATTTTGGGAAAATGTATTTTGGAATAGCAGCTTTAGAGAATGTGTAGTTAAAAAAATTGCATTTATGTGTAATATTATTTTATTGAAAAATGTGTAGTTGATAAAAAGAGAGAGAAAAATGAATTATAATTTTAATGGAACCCAAACATGAGCTTAATAACTATCTATAGGTTTAAACATATCCCTATCCCTATATCCCTATACAATAAAAGAGCCACTTTTAAAAATACTGTTCACACTTTCGTCCTATTAAAACGACAGCGTTTTGTCATTAAAAAAAAAAACCACGTCGCTTGAGATTTCACATTTTCCCTTCATTTACCCGTCATTTCCTGAAACCCTGGATTCTCTCCTCCTCAATCCGGCAATGAAAGTTCTTCCCAACTGCACTCACCAACAGCACTTTCACTCCCAACCAGCTAATAATACCACATACTCACATAACTCTTCTTAACACCACAGCCACCCATGGCAGACATAGAGACACGACGTCGTTTGAGCCGTTTCTTTTCATTTGCCCTTTTCCTTCTAGCAATTTCTTCTACTGAAGGCAAAGGAAGGAGTAGGTGACTCCATTAACGCTGCAACTACTCCAGCCTCCCCTTTTTCCTACACGGAGACACAGCTACTCCAGCCTCCCCTTCGTTCTACACGGAGACACAGGCGTGTCTCCGTTGCTGACGGACATCGGTGTCTCCGTGTCACGGATGCGCCATAGAGGATCTGCAGATGCGGTAGAGGCACGCCAAGGGTGAGCTCCAACATCCGTGCTATCACGCCAATGAGTCCTGCGTTTCGAACGCCGTTGGATGGCATTCGCGTGGGAATTGGAATCCTCCTCCGCGCCTTCAAGCTCGCCAGCCTCAAGTCATATTCTTCTCTCCTTGATCTAAAGGTGGAAACCCTTGCTATATATGCTGGAAGTTATACTTTTGAATTTCAATTATAATATTCGGTACTTGATCTCGATCTCAAGGTTCAATTGTGTGTAGTAATCTTTAATGTAGAACTCATAGTGCTTTACTATGATAGTTGATGATTGATTGAGCTAGCTGGAGTATAGGATTGACTCAATTCATCTTGTTTTGGCTAATATATTTGATTTTTGAGTTAGGACGATGTAGTTAGTGAACAACTATGGACCAGCTAAAATAGCAATTGGAATTTTAGTTATGAACCCCAGTTGATTCTGCCCAAGGTATTTATTATTTTCTCTCTGTTAATCTTCTCTTCTCCTGGATGCCCCGATTTCTCTTTCATTTTTTTGCTCCATAGGGTGTATTGAATTAAGGTTCTGGAAGTTCTTAAATCCCGAAATTTTTTACTCTGAACTTGCTGGTTAAATATATTAACCACTTAGACATATTAGGTTAATGTAAATTTAGTTGCTCCGAATTTATTTCTTTTGCCACTTTTTATTTTTCCTCTTTCCTACATTAGGCTATAATATTAGGCTGTAATACTGTTTGTCGCAGATTTTCTGGTTGAGTTGCTTAGCTAAGACTATTCAGTTTCACGTGAATATCGAATTTTGCACTAGAAAAACCTTTGTATGCTTGCAATGTAACATTAACTACAGACTAGAGTTAAGAAAATGGATTATTCTGTTTCACATCTCAGAAATTACTAAACTTGGTACTATGCTAAACTCTTTGCACATGATCCATGCTCTTAACAAGATGAATATGTACATCTCTTTCTACGAGGTTTTCCCCCTAACAATGCGCTTGATAATTTTGTGTATTTTGCCCAAGTACATGGTTTTCTCTTTGTTTTACAGTTAAAAACTCACCTACTTCCACTTCGCGTAGGATTAAAGCTTGTTTTACTTATTAAGTAAAGCAATTCAATTAAAAAAAATTACATATTTGATTGATATTGTCGTTATTACTTTGTTGATCAATCTGCTGCCTTGTACTTCTCAGGCATTGGTATTCACAGATCCAAAACATAAAAGGTTATGTTTATGCAGCCTCTTTCCTGCAACTTCTCTATTCTGCCTTGTTCTCTTCATATGCAGTACATTCATTGCTCAATATAGTAAAGAGGTCGTTCACGTTCTTTATTGACGTTTCTCTTAGGTTTCTTCTGCCATATTTGCTTAAGAACTCAATTTTATGTTAAATGTCGGTAACTCAGAATCTTAATCCAAAATTTCTTGATATGAGGCTCAAAGAGAAGGATTGCTAAATACGGTACATATAATGTTTGTTCTTCTAATTTTGTTTAACTGATCCCCTGTTGCACCTGACTTCAGCATTTATAGCTTAAGGTTAAAGAGTGAATCAAACTTTTAATCACTTTTCAAGAGCGGAAAAAACCATTTTGATTTAAGATTTAAGGGTTAAAGGAAGAATTCGATTATGCTTAAACTTTGTATCTACATTTTTGTAGTTAAAAATTTATATAATTTTGAACAACTTAGAATTATAATTTGTTTTATCTGTTCTAAAATCAATGGAGGCCACCTGGAAGTGAACCATTAGCCGAAGGTATAGTTACATCAACTTCTAACTTAGAAACACGACCATTATGGGATTTTCCAAAAGTATTAATATTATCCAAGGGAAATGTCATACTTAAAAAAGTGTTCAAAGGATGTAACTCCTGAATTATACTTATTTTCAAACCCTTTCCATTGAAGAATAATTATATGTAATTTTCAACGCAGAACAAAAATACTTCTAAAAGTTTATTTGCTGTTGGGATTAAAGCAAAAGAAAACTATAAATGACTTGGTTCAACAGATAAACTCTCTATAACTATTTCTTTTGAACTCGAGATTCTTCGCAGTTATTCACATTGATAATCGTTTTCACTACCTTGATTTGCAGTTCCTAGCTAGATATTTTGTTGTAATGCTTTTCCTTTATGACGGTATTTCGATGAGTGGCAGGATTTTGAATCTAGCAACAATGTAATATACATATCTGCTCAAAATCAAACTAAATAGTAGTCTACTCTTTGATATTTATATTTACTTATAAGTAGAAGTTGGATTTCCTTTAGATTCATTTGATGTCCTCGCTTAAATCTCCTTTAAAAATCTGGTGATTACCTCATGGATCAGGTGGTTTGCCAAGAGATTATTGCATCCAGATATAGTTGCACAGATATAGTTGCAGACTATGATTACATTTTCCTGCAGGATGAAGATCTCGGAATTGAAAACTTAAATCTCCACAGGTATGCAAAACTGATTTATTCTAAAGAGGGTCAGGGACTCTAGCCCTACACCCGCGGATCTAAGGTTTGTGTGCTCTTCTTCAAAAATCAGTTCCCCGAAAGTAGCTTTCTTTCAAACGTTTGTATGCTCCTTTATTTATTCTTGTCAATTGTCAAGCATAACTATTTGTTAATCTGAACTTATCTTGCATTTTTTTCACGTGAATGAATCAGGAAACCATAGAAAATCACAAAACATAGAGAAAAATAAACAAAACAAAAGCATAAAAGGTTTATTGAGGCTTTAAAGCTTTAAAGAACCATGAAGAAAAATAGAAAGTGGTTATCCGTTGATATGATAAATTAGAAAAAAAAAATTAATCTTGTTTGGTGGATGTTGTGGGATTTTATTATTAAACATTTGCCAACATGCCTGCGAGACAATTTTAATCTGCGCTAGAAAACAGCAGGATTTTATTCTAATTTTGATTTTAAAGAAGGGGACCTAATTTTGAAGGAACAAATGCTTGTTGGTGCCCAACATTTTTCTAATAAGATCTTACAACTTAAGACTGTTACTATGTTACACTCCTCAGAATGATTTACTTGGTTACATTTTTAGTTATCTTTATATACTCTAATTTAATCTTGCAGATTGATTGTTTGGTCTACAGCTTTTGCTTCCAATTTATTGGCTTGATAGAACTTCAAATCGGAAAGAAGCTTTATTTGCAAGAGCTAGGCATCTCTGCTGATGAATGTGGTCCTGATAGAACAAAATGTTCTTCTGGTAGTTTTAGTGACAAAACTCCTCTCCTTCGAGATACTACCAAATCATCGATGAATGGTTCTATGCAACTACCTTTCTCTGAGAAGTATACTCTGCCTTCAGTTGTTTCATGTCCGGACAGTCCGGGTGGATGCAAAGAAGCATACTACTGTAGGTAAATAAATATCCTAATACCTATCTTGATACACAAGAGAGAGAGAGAGCGAATTTTCTACCATATTAACTTTATAGTTTGTTTATATTCTAGAGCATGAAAAACTCGAAGTTGCTAAGAATTTTTGGAATGTAAATATGCATTTTCTGTCCATCCAAATAGACTGTTATACTTGTACAAAACATTGTTACCTATTTTTAATTATGGTAAGTAGGTCTGTTCAATATCTATCCATGAATGATATTTGTTCGGTGTCTATTAAGTCCATTTTATTCACCTCAATGGAAAGTAGGTAACGTTTTTCGGCATTTCTGATGATTTCCTAGAAAAAAAAATGTAATTTTATTATATTCATAGCTATATGCATGATGGACAATAAGTAATACAAGCAATTTTGCTCTCAATATCAGGATATGATATCAATCATTTGGCTCGAGAAGCTCAAATTCGATGGCTAAAGCCTACTAAAGTGCTTTTCATATTGCATAATTAAGAGGAGCACCGGCTCACACATCAAATTCCTCAACCAAGATATGATTTAGTTTTAGACAGTGGCCATTGGTATCTGATTAGGCGGGGAATTATGTTATTGCTTGCGTAAAATATTCTAACAGTGATGTTTATTGATACCTTAATCAGGAAGCTTGAGTTGCTATGAATAAAAGTAAAATAAAAGGAAATGAAGAAACTTTTGATGTGAATTAATTTTTGCTTTCCAATTGCAATGATTTTTGCTTTTCAGATCCAGTTGAAGGGCAGTTTATTCAAAAGTTCGAAATCCAAAGCTATAAATGAAGGACCTGACCAGCACGAAGATGAATTTTTACATGGAAAAAGGAATATCATCGGCAACTAGGGGTTCCTCTCTCTCTCTCTCTCTCTCTCTCTCTCTCTCTCTCTCTGTGTGTGTGTGTGTGATGCATTGTCATTTATTTTTATACATAGTTTGAGTATATTTCAATTTTTTATTGGAAAAGCAAGGAGAGATTAATTTATCTTAGTATATCAAATGTTTTCAATACTAATACTAATAATTTTTGTTCTATATCTACGCTATTGCATACTCAACTCAATCAGGGGCTTAGTCTAAAGTTTGTGGAGTCATTAGCAAGACTAATTCTGCTCTTTTCAGGAGGACCAGAAGATAGCTGCCGGATTGGCTACTACAATGTGTAACTCAATGAAAGGGAGACCAGTACACGTGTTATTACGAGCACATTGAACAAGAAGCTTAATAACTTCACTGTTAAGCGTACAAGTTTGTTTTAGAATCCATATTTTTTTATTAGTCAAAGTTCGAAATAAGTTATTGAAGTTTACTTTTAGAAAAAAAGGTAATTTTTTCCTTGCCAGTTAAGAAAAGTAGGTTATCCAAACATATTTAGAGGCACAAAATTATTTAAAATAACTCTATTTTTTAAGCTTAGCTAAACACAAAATATTTTATAGTGTTAGACAATGCAAGGTACAGGTTTAAGACTGAGTAATGCCTCATGCAGGGTCGGATACTTCAAGGGAAAGAACCACCCCAATTCATTGCCATCTTTCAGCCAATGGCCGTCCTTAAGGTGCCCTTTCAATAAACCAGGGTATTGATACTTTTGAATCGACATTTATAGCTAATTGTTCACAATTTTTTTCCCTTCAGATTGTCGAGGCTTTTAGATACATAGTAAATGGGTATTGCTCAAGGAGTTGGTCAGTCTGAAACTGAGATTTTTGTTTGAGTGATCATTTTGGAACAAACTAAAGTTAGTGACTAACACGAAACTCCACTAGCTTGACTGATAATGTTTACTGCTTTATGATCAGAGCAAACATTGAAGTTGGAATTCTAGAGGAGAGAATGATGCTTTCCGAAATGCATACTGTAGCAGATATACTTTTCTACGATTGTGGGCAAATAGTTGGCTGGAAATTTGTAATCTCTTACACCAGATTCTTTCATTTTCACTTAGGCTTCTTCAAGTTGCTTATGAGTTCAATTTATCTAAATATACCATTTTATTCTTCCAGGTGGCAGCACACGAGAAGAACCACAAATATAAAGAAGGGAATTTGTTCTTGAAAGGTATTTTTCCTCTCTCTCTCTTCTTTACTGTTAAGTTTTTTTCTTCTTAGAAATTCAACATTTATATTCCCGGTGACAACAATGTTATCATGTATGTTAACCGAAACAGAGGAATGATCGTTGACAGAGACAATTCTGAATTCAATATTGATACTCATCCAACTAGGAGTGATGCCGATGTTTCTTGATACTATAGAGAGATTGCTTGTGTATGTTGATATAAAACTATGAAACTGCTGCTTGTATCAGATGGATGAGAGATTAGCATTATTAGTACTTCATTATAAAATAATGAAATTAATATGGATCAATTGGTTATAATCTTCTCATGGTATAAAAAATCATACAGCAAATGCTATTGCTATTAATATTAAAGGAATACTGAAAGGATGACTTCCTGAAATTCTATTAATGTGATTATATGAAACTTTATTATCATGTCGACGGTTTGTTAGTGTCTTTCTCCTTAGCAAATGCAAAAAGATCTCTTTTTGCCCATATTTGTAAATTAAAAAGTTGCTGTCATACATTCCTACTGGTTCCAAATACCCAGGATTTTACATCCTCAAGTTGCACTGTTGCAGGCTAGAGGTGGAATGCTAGTAGCATTTGCTGATTTTGAGGTATTTTCTTGTTGTTAAGCCATTATTTAACCATTTGTTGATCAAGTTATAATTTTGATCATGATTTGAAACTAAAAAAACACGAGACGTATTTTTGCTACTGTCAGGGAATTGACCAAGCAACTACGGCCATGAATGCACTTCAAGGAATCTCACTACCATCATCGGATCGAGGTGGCATGCATGTAGAGTAATCTCCTATTGCTCAATATTTTTCACTTTTGAGTTTTTTTCAATTTTATTTAATCTTTAATCAAATTTCCTAGAAAATCATCTTCGTTTCAGAATGAAAATATTACAATACTCAATAGTCAACATCATTAATTGTTAGATGGAAATGCTATTGCTCGTCATACTATTGAAACTTTGATGTGTTTTATGAATTTGTATCATCAAACACTAAGTTAAATATAGAATGACATTTAGTAATTGATCCTTTCTTTCATACTAATTGTGGAACATCATAAATCTTTTGTTTAGGATCTTTTCTTAATGCATTGGCTGGCAAAGGAGTTCATGCTGTAATTGTTAATGATTATTTGGCTCGAAAAGATTGTGAATGGGTTGGTCAAGTTCCTCGTTTTCTTGGATTGAAAGTGGGCCTAATCCAACAAAGGTCTTTATTATAACTTGTTTCCCAACTGCTTGGTTCTGAGCATATAGTTTATTTCACTTGTATGGAATCAATTGTGTACAAGCATGTGACTCTCATTTATGCCTAATATGCCTTCAAATCACTCCACGCTATTAAATACCAAACTAAAATGTAGCACGTGCATCGCACGTGCGTAAACTAGTTGATAATAAGAAATATTAGAGATTTTTAAAAAAAAATTAAAGATTATTGAAAAGTTATAATTATTTTGTATTTTGGTTGTTTATTTTCCTAATTTAGGTGACTTATATATATTTTTTTATGTTCTTTTAAAAAATATTTTGATTGACATGAGAATCATATTTTTGTTGCTGTGCATTGTCGATCATTTTGATTGACATGAGAATCATATAGTTTTAAAAGAGATAATATGCAAAGATCCTTCAACTCTTCTTCAGATTGGTCAAGTATTGATTAATGGATGAGTTATGTGTCGAATCGTACAAAGGACCTTTCTGCGTATTAATATAATGTTTTGGGACTTCAGACATAAAAATAAAATATTGACGTAATAGAGATTGCTACGCTTGTTAAAAATTGAAAAAAAAAATATTAGTGGACTTTATAATAATTTATTTCCCAAGGTCTCAAACTTCTCGTGAAGACGTGTTCAGCAAGTTAAACCCTTTAAATTAAAAACTAGTGAGCGCACATGCCGTAGTATAGTTGGCTACGTAATATTGTTGACTGATTTTTGGTTATTTTTGAAAACATCACTAATTAAATCTTATTTAACAAAATTTCTTCAATAGAAAACTTGAAAATTAAAACGAAAAATAAAACTCGATTGCTAAAAGTTAAAACCAATAAAACTCATTAGGTAACATAATCCCATCTGGAAATCATGAAACTTCAAACCAATAAAACTCGATTGCTTGCTCAATTTCAAAACCAATCAATTTACATATTATATATTATTATATTAACTGCATGATAATCATCATTCCAAGTTGAACCGCAACTCATCGTAGCCAACATTTATCTCATGGGTTTGGGGCAACGCCATTGGCTGTGATCGATCTGACCGGTCAGATTGCGGGGGTCGAGGGGCAGCGCCCCCTCGTGGGGTCCGGGGGCAACGCTCTGGTGGTGATCAATCTGACCGGTCAAGTAGCGAGGATCGAGGGGCAGTGCTCCTCGTGGTAAAAAAAAAAATTTAATGAAATTCAGTATTTAGCAAAATTTTTAAGAAATAATTCAGTAATAATTGTTACAAAGTGTTTTGCTTCTTTTATAATGTAGTGATGAAATATAGAAAAAGAATTTCACATATATCTTATTACAATATAGCTATCAATTATAACATAATCTAATTAAAAAAGAGAAACCCTCTCGAATTTATTCATCTTATTCCATCTCTCTCCACAACATTTCGGATAATTTCAAGCTAATAAAAAAATATGCATTATGTATCTCAATGTAGAAAAAAAAACGTGCGCACACTGAGACACCGTGCGTGTCTCCATTAGGCATGGGGACATGCCAATTTCTTTTTAAACATTTTGAGTCGAAATTCATAGAATTCATTCACAACAACTCCTTAAAAATTCATCATTAATTTCATTATTCATTCATAGCAATTTACAAATCAAATATTAAATCTGTAAATCACAAATCAATTTATAAAAATATACTAAAAGCTCAATCTGTAAATTTTGAATATCATCTCGAGTGACTAGATCTTTGATGCCTTATTGTTCTTCTACTTTTTGCTGCTATTTTTCATGCGATTTATCGGCGGTTGAAAAGAGAAAGGGAAGCTGAAAGATTTTGGAGCCTGCTTCAGTTTGACAGTTTCATTGCTGGATTTTGAGAATGAAATAAAAATGACGTCGTAATGATTGACGATATGTGATTGCGACATGTGTGCAGAACATAAAAGTCGCTATTTTATATTGTTAAGGATAAAAAGAATCATGTGGTAAAATTTAGAAGAAATTATAATCAAGAAAAATATAACTTTAGAACCCCATTTATTTTTATACTCGGACGTTGTCTAGTCGACTCTAGCTTGACGTTATCTAATAAAAGTACAACACAAAAATATTTGGGGTTCATTTCGGCCCTGTTTGATGGGTAGGCTTTTCCATGGAATTTGGAAAATGTTTTGTAGTGTTTGATAGGACAAGTTTTGCCTGAAAAATGTTTTCCTCCTCTCCTCCCCCACGCGCCTGTTGTCATGGATTTGGAGGAATTGATTTTCCAGGTTTTTTTTTTTTTTTTTTTTTTGGTAATTGGAAAATTTTTTAGACACAATTGTAAAAAATGTATCACTTTTATTGAGAATTTTCATGCAAAACAAAGCCCCAACGAATGGTATTCGGTATGATAATTTTTTTCAATTTTTTTTTCGCAATTGGAACAAATTTTAAACCAAATTGTAGAAAAAATTATCACTTTAATGGACAATTTTCATAAAAAATAAAGTCAAACGAACACCAAACACCAAACTTTCAACATTTTTCAGGTGAAAAATTATACCAATTAAACACAATTAATTACAATTCTCAGTAAAACAATTTCTAGGCAATTCATTTTCTTTTCACCCATTTTCCACATTTGCAATCAAAGTGAATAGAAATTTTGAAAAGTCAAAGATTAAGAAGATTTTTTTGAATTTCCTTATTTGGTAGAGATTAAAATCAATTTTTATTAGATTTTGATAAAAGTTGATTGAATGAATGGTCGAAAAGTTGTGACTCTTATGAAATGCGTGCTTAAAATTTATTGTTGATTTTGACTTAAATTTTAAACAAAGTTTTTTAGCAATATTAGACCCAGGCTATATTTTGATAATTTTATGAAAGTACTACCGAGTAAAGAGTAATATTATTCATTCATGTGTTTATAACTCCAGTGGAGATGAATATCATTACTCCCGATTAAATAGCCAATTTAGGAAAATTGGTATTTGAAGAGAGAAAAATGTACACTCGAGTCTTATCGTGTGTCCTTTCCTACTGCTGGTCACCATCTATCTAATTTGTAGAAGCAAAAATAGAAGTACTATCAATTATACCCTTAAAACCATTTTAGAAAAATTGGGATATGAAGAGGAAAAATGAACACACTTATTTTATGCCCCTTCCAACTGCGTGACACTGTATATCTAATTATATACTTTACTAATTAATTAAAACTGATAAGGTATTAATTGATTACTTAAAGCGATTAAGGTTATGTGCTTATCTTGACCTTAACACAGTGCACATGTAATATTCTCTGTATATTATGTCATTCAATTGAAACTAAAAGATTCTATGCATGATGTTTTAATTAAGTATAAAAAATCAGCTCATTGTTGTCTAATAAGACAAAACCAAAAGACTCAAACATTAAAAAAAAAAAAAAACAGATTAAGCAATACAACCAATAATTAACCATAATTAAATAAAGAAAAGCTTGATTCATAACATGTGTCAAACACACGAATCTTAAATAGCATATTTTCATTTTGATATATAGAAAGGCACATATATGTCCCAACTCGTCCTAAAATAGATAAGTAATTAAATAAAATAACTTATTTTGTAAAGATGAAAGGAAATAGATAAGAATATATACTTGGCTGTTCTCCACTAGACATCACTAAAGCTATTGTAAAGTAGTCAACAAGATCTCATATATTTTAAGGATCACTTGAAAGTAGAAGTCAAATAAATATTTTGGCTTCAAGGAAATTATTGAATGGCTTTTTGTATTTATCTCTACTTTCTCTTAAAAGCTACTGTTCATTTTTGTCACAAGAGACTTCACACTGAACTGATTTGGTACTATTCATAAACTGATTTGATACTGTTGATAAATATATATATTCCCATAAAGTGGCCTTTGCTCACTCTCTCTCCACACACGTTCTAGTAGCTATGTCAACGAGCCGAGTTCGAGCCGAAAAAAAAGCTCGAACTTTTTTCGGCCCGAGTCGAGCAGAGCCGGGCCCGGCAAAAAAAAAAAAAAAGAGGTTTGGCCCGAGCTTTTGGACCTGGCCTTAGCGGGCCGAGCTTTTTTTTTTTTGTGGCACCTTATAGCCTAATGTCGGATAACATGTTAGATTTATAAAAGATTAAATGCGTGATTATCCATTATAACAAATTGATTTTTTTTTTTTAATAACCAATTTGAAATTTCTTACAAATTTTAGTAGTCATCGCCCATTGTTGAAATTAGCTCAATTTTTAAATGTAATCAAGCAATATAGATCACTAATAATTTCACTTAATAGTTAATATAGAAGATTAAACGTGTGTAAATGAAAAAATGCTTACTTTAAATATTTAGGCACTTAGATAAATGAAATAGTAATAATGTAATAAATATTAAACAAACAAATATCACACATTTTCAAAAATAATCTAGCTGATAAATTATGAGATAAAATTGTCACTTATAATTTGTTTATTAGTTTCATGATGAGAAGAATAAGTTAGTTAAACAAATTGTGATCATTTGTCTTAATTTAAGTCATCCATACCCAATAATTTATGGTGTAAAATAAAAAGTGTTGGACAAATATTTTTTTACGGGCCGGCCCGGCTCGGTGGCTTGGGCTTTTTCCGAACCGTCCGAGCCGCCGAGCTTTTTGCCATCCCTACGTTCAAGTCCTTGAAAATGTCACTATACTCCTTCATCGCCCCGTCGTGATCGCTAACACCCCGAAGCCTCAGCCCAAACATCATTGCCGCTTCGCCAAGCTTAGACTTCTTATGAATACCGAACCAAAATCCCGTTGATAAGCTTCAAGAATCATTTCTAAATCCAAATTTTTGCCGACTTAGAACTTTTCGTGCCTATGGAAGTCGGTGTTTTTTTGGAGATTCTATTGAGTTTTGTGTAGTGAACGAAACCCTAGCGAGCAAAGATTATCATTCCAGTTCGTTGTTTTACTTGTGAAAAGGTAGATAAATCCATTATAAGATTTAAAAAAAAAAAAAAAAGAAAATATCAAAATTTTCATGGTTTTGGTAGGTAATTGGAAACAAATGAGATACATACCTTGATTTGCTCCAGGCTGATTGCACAGAAGGTCGAGTATCTTATTAGTTCTATGGTTGATTTTTTCTTTGTTGTTATGTTATCCGGAAACTTCTTTTTTAATTGTGCTGACAATTTCACCTGAGTCTGAGGTATGTGTTTTAATTGAAGTTTGTCTCAGAATCCAAAGCTTATTGAATGTTTAGATGTAAATTGTGATCATTTAGAGGCAACACTATGTATTAGGATTAGGTTTTGCAATTTACAGTCATTGGAAAAAATTATTCATGGCGTGAACATTGAAGTATTTTTCATTTTTGTTTTTCTACTTCATTGTAGTGTAACTTCGATGCTGATGTGCAATTTATTGTTTTTAAAATGTAAACTCCAATGTTTCAATTTTTGGGGAAATGCCAACCCCATTGATCTTGTCTGGGAAATGTAATGATCATCTGTTAATATGAATCATTTCTTTCAAAAGTTTGTGATCGAAAAGAAGTGGAAGGTAGAAAGTTGAATAAACTTCGCCCTCAACCTTTCTTTTCAACAATAGAAGAGGTAGAAAGATAAAGTAAATGTTTGATATACTGAATTAAAGTATTTAGGAAAAATACTTTATTATTAGACTGCTACTGATCTACTAGGCGGTTGCTTTATATGGCATGCTTCCTGAACATGATATTTTTATTGTTCTATAAATTGACAAAGAAGTAGTATTTCATTGGGTTTTGTCATTACAAGCTCATCCAAAGAACGAGGTTGAATTGAACAATAGTAACGTTCATTGTTTTTACAGGAAATGTTTATTTTGTTTATCAGATTTAAGGATATAATTAATATGGTTAATGTATACCATCATAATTTTCTCAAATGTTACTTTTGTATTTTGCTAACTTATTGTCTAATTTATGATTGTGCTTAAAAGTTATTTTTTCAGTTTCATTTATAGATAAAGTAACTATGAATATCATTTTAGTAAATAAGTAACGTTTAAATAAAGTTAACATACTTTAAATAGAATCATACATACTCACATTACATGTTGTAGATTAGAACATGTTATCTCATGTGCTATAGCATCCTCTTTCTGCACCACTCCTTTTCATAGGGAGATTATTCATTCACCTTTTTTTTTATATATACTATACCACCGAAGAATGAAGTCACTATTTGTGGTCACACAAACATTAATGTCCTTATCTAGGTAGAAATAGGTAATTAAAAAAAAAAAAAAAAGATGCCCCTTGAAAACATTGGTAGGCTACAGTTTTTTTTTTTTTTTTTTTATTGAACATGATAGGTGGTGATGTATCATAGCATCTTTTAAGGATAATACCATCTCCTTTCTAATTATTATCACATCTCAAGACTAGATATTTTGAGGATTTTTTAGCTATGGCAATTTAGCTCCCGTTCGACCTCCATCCAAATTATAATCATTTTTCTCTTTTCTTATCAATCACATATTGATGAAGAATATGTAGTTGAAAAAGAAGTAAAAGTTATTGATTTGATGAAAAAAATATTATTTTATTGAAAAATGTGTGGTTAAAAATGAAACAAGAATGAGAATGAAAATTTTAGTGTAGTTCAAATAGGGGTTTAATGTGACTCAAACATGGAATCAATGTCCATTTTGCAATACTTTTGACCAAAATATCAGTGTTAACAATTTATTATTCTACACTAAAGACAAAAATGTGCATACAATTAAAAAATTTGTTGGCCAATAAAATTTTGACACATTACCTGCCATACTTAATTCAAAAATACACATGTCAAATCACAAAAAATACTATATCTTTCTGACGCGTGTATTAAATATCCTACATTTCAAATGTCAAGAACTTTATGAAATGTAAAGAACTTTTATGTTTGGAATGCAATCTCGTTCCAGAAAAATAAACATGGTTTCAATATCAATAACAAATTTTAAAATATCAAGAACGTTATTTTGATGTAGTTTATCATCGAAACTACTTCTTCTTTTCGAAATTCATGACAAATTAAAAAAAAAAAATACTTCATTTTTCATTAAGAGTATGATAGATAATTTAATATTAAATTTGACTTCTTTTGCAATATTATCAAAATTAGATTTTTTTAATTGAAATTAGACATTTTTTTTTAAAAGACCCGCACAACCATGTCATTATCTTGATTCTGGAATGAGGCCCGTACAAGAGAGAAAAACCGGCGCACCACGACAGGCGACGAGCCGCTGCCGACTCTGTGAACAATTCTGAAAAGTCACGTTAACGCGTCAGACTGCGTGTCAGCTTCAAGAATTCGATACGTGTCGCCGCCATGCCCCGAAATCACATAATTTCGTAAAAAGTCTGTGCGACCTTTCAAAGTTGTAAACTGCTAACTGAGCGATGGACCCAAGGAAAAGGATGAAATGGAAAATGAGCAGAATTACTCTACTTTTTTTTTCCCCCTAGTCCGATTAAGCTTTTGATTGGTAGAGATTATTTTTTTTTTATTTTTTTTTTTTGTAGAGTTTGATAAAAATCGATAAAATGTATTGTTAAAATTGATTGTTGACTTTGATTTAAAATTTTAATTCAAACCAAACGGGCCAAAAGTACTATCTATAAATTTCAAAGATTTAATTTGTTTTTCTTATATACGAGCAGAGCAAACAATGAAAATAATTTCCTTCGAGTCCACCCATATATATTATTTATTTTCCTTAACTTTGAATAATTGCGTTATCTCTTGTCATTTCAAGTGGCACGTGTGGGACGGTGGACCACTAACGGAATGGAAAAGAACCATGTGCTATCAATGTTCCCCTACTCAAAGGCAGGGAAAATTTCCAGAGAGAAAATTAATGGAAACTAGTCATTTTTTTAAGAATGCAAAGTATATTAATGAAAACCAGTGATGACAATCCCATCGACCATATAATTGACACCTGCTCCTGTCAGTTAAAACATATACGAGGACACGCATGCAAAATTCAAGCTTTGCTAAGTATGATCGACAATACAGTAGCGAGTGCAGCTCCAAATGAAAAATATTTTTCTAGGATAACATGTGCCGGTCCTTTTTAACGTGCACCGCCTTCAGGGGCGGACCCAGACTATTTTTTGAGTGAGGGCGAGATTAGGGATGGAGCCAACTCGTTAAAGTAGAAAGGGTGGGGGCCTACGGGGGTTCGGGGGCAGCGCCCCCGAAATTTTTTTTTTTTTGGAATTGTTGAATAGTTTAGATTTAGTTGCATTTTCCCAACTAGTTCATGCTATATAGGCCATGAACGAAGCCTCTCACCCTGCATCAAACCCACAAATATATTCACTCCGACCATGCAACACTTTTTGCAATCACAGGCGGTTAAAATGAGATTTACATAATATACCAATTTTTCAGCAATATTAGCCACCTGAGCTACTACGTGGCCAAAATACTTTCCTTTCGAATCGTGGACTTCAATTGTCAAATCATCTCCAAGCCCTTCTGGCAAGCTGTATTCAAGTGGGAAGGAAATTTAACCATCCAACTCTATGAGATTGAAGAACATGTAACAAGATTAAAGAGAAAAAGATTACATAAAAAACATGAGTTTCATCAGATCCTCGCTGCATTCGAGATAGAAAATAAGCTAAAAAAATTGTAAAAATCGTGGGTACGCCCCTGACCGCCTTGTCACTATCCGCTAATTTCTCTTATTCCGACAAGTCATATGTTTATACGTCGATCGTGCTACACTTACAAAAATTTTACAAAGTTACACCAGTCAAGATTTCATTTGCAGTTGGTCCCAGCCCTATTTGAGTAGCGTTAGTAAAAAAAAGTCAGAAAACTGCCAAAGGTGCTGCCGACGCATGTAAAAATTCTGTAAACGATAATCCTCTACATATGGCTATTTCCATGTTTGTATACTCCTGAAAATCACACATCTCTGTCCTTTTTGTGCTTTGCCAGCGCTCACGAAGCCCTAGCTTCCTCTCTCTATCTCTTTCTCTTTCTACATACATATAACATATATTGTGCAACTATGTTCTACAATCTCTTGGTGGTTGGCATGATTAGTTATTGAATCTAATAGGTAAATTTCTTCCGATTTTTTATCATCATCGATTCATTTCCCGCTTAATGCTTTGTACTTGTTAGTTTGCAATTTAATTTCATTTCATGCCCAATTTAATGTTTTATCCGAAATCACGCATGTTTCATGTATACCATAAGTAAAATTTTGGGCCTGTTTTGTTGATTGAGCGGTGAATTTTACCTTTTTCTTTAGTTTTGCTCAGATGCTACTGCTGTTTTCAGCTGAATGTCCAGTTCCGCTTATTTATTTCTGTACCTGGGTCAATCTTAATTCCGAAACTCTTATCTATTAAATCTGAAGTTTTTGTTGTGTATGTATGCCGGCGTCACGTAATATATCTTGTTTGGTTTACACGAGCCTATCTTTTTTTCTTAGTTCTGTGAAGATTCTGAAGGTGTTGTGAGCTGAATTTCCAATTTCAGCTATTTAGCTCTGTATCTCGGTTAATTTTAGTTCCGAAACTCTTTTATCTGTTAAAAAATTTAAAGTTTTTGTTTTTCATTGTGTGTATGTACATATGCCTTTGTCATATATCTTGTTTGGTAGTTATGTGAATTAGTTTTGTTTTTTTTTTTCTATTTTTTTTCTTTCCAATTATTTATTGATTCTGGAGGGAAGTTTGAAGCTTGTTAATTCTGCTAAGATTTCCTGAAAAAATCAGTTCAACCTGTTACTATAAGGTAAGTTCTAGAAATTCTCGTCTTTTTGTTGACGTAAATTTTCCCATCTAAATTTACAGTTTCAAGTTGATAGTTTTTTTTCTTTTTTCCTTCCAAAAAGATGGATAAAGGTTCTCCTTCTACTTTTTTGTGGCTTTGATATTTCTTCATTGTAAATGCTCCATTCAGCTGTATTTCGTCCGGTTTTTTCAACATTTTGATTGCACAAGTATATCCTAATTTGTTTAATACATTATTACAATAGTTGGGTTTTACCAGTATCCATTCTCTCATTGTTGGGAATGTTACGAACTTGGATAATTGCTTCTGTTAGCTGTTTCTGGATGGTCTTTTGATTACAGTGAACTCATATTATTACTGACCATTAATTCACTTTGTTTACGCAGTTAGGAATTGCATAACTCTGGAGTTGCCAATGGCAATTTTCTTAATACTGGACTAGGCCACATTAGAATCTTTGTTAAGCATGAGATTGGTTTCACTCATATGCAATGATTAACTATCCTTTTTGGGAATGAAAGAACACGTGTTTTCTTTTTCCTTTGGTCTTATAATTTTGATGGAGCTCTTTCTGATCACTTATTTACACCTTGTTTGGTAACTCTAAAAAATCCGATCAAAATCCAAGTCAAAGTCAACCATTAATTTTAACCACGTATTTCATAGGACCCACAACTTTTCAACTACATATTCCATTAACTTTTATCAAAATTTGCTAAAAATCTAATTTTAATCTTTATAAAACAGGGGCTTAATTCCCCCACCTTGAAATGAAATAAGGAAAATGAAAATGTGTCTGCCATTAGTTACTGTTCCTGTTAACCATAGGTTCCTCACTGACGATTTGGGATCTCAGCAGAAGCTATTGCCTCGATTACAAGAACAAAACTGTATTCTCAGTGTATTCTTTCCCTTTTGAGAATCCATGTATAAACTCTTTTGGGCGTGCAGATCTCTGTACTGATTGTTATGTACTGAACTTCCGTTACTTCCCTAATCACAGTAGGATATTCTCATACATTGACAAATTTGCACAGAGAAGAATGTGGATTTCACAATGGTGTTGACTAGTGATGGTATATTGGAAAGAACAATAATGTCCCTGTTACAATTGAAGCCAAAATTCTGGATGTAACAACACAGTTTTATCATAAGTAAAATAGTTCACCAATTAAACACATTTTTGAAAAGGTCTACAGGCTAACTTGGTATTTGTACGGCTTCTGCTGCTGTTATATTTGGCTAACAGAATTTAAAACAGTGAAATACTAACTTCCATGTTGGAGTTGTAGATGCATTTAATAGATTTCATTGGCACGTATAGCATTACTGCTTTTCTAACTTTTCGATTTACATTTATTTACCTTCTTCTATTTTATCTGCACTTTGGAGTTTCCATCATTAATATTGACACGAAGCATTACATTCTGCAAAAATGTTTTGGTAGTATAAAGAATAACTTATTTCCTTGTTAAGAAATGTTGCAATCGTTTGTTATGTTGCATTATTTGAACTTATGGTTCGCAATCATGTCTTATCAATAATGTGATCCTCATGCAACAGGATGACCAACTGCCATAATATACTGAAGGAATGCGAACTTGTGTAAATTTATCACCTGTTATTGCTGCTAATTAGTGGAACTTCAGATCACATTTTATAGTAAATGGATCGCTGTGATACTTCGGGATTCGTGAGTGGGGGTTGTTTGTACTCTTTTAGAGACACTTAACCGTAGTTTTGTCACTAATTTCTGTAAGCCCGGATGACAGGCAGACTGTTCTTTGCAACTGAGTTTTGGTTTAAATAAGCATCGTCTCTTTTAGCTATTGGTCATGGATGCTAGATTCCACAATCAGGGTTTTGCTGCTAACCCTGTATCTAATGCATTCAAGAATCCGAGCAATTCCATCCAAAATGGAGGACCTGGAGCTGGAGGCATTTGTTATGCTGATAGAATCTCACAACTTGATTTGCCTGCTTTTCCAATTCCTTTGGCATCTGCCCCTAAGGAAATCAAGCGTAAGTGGAGCCTAATAAATGGATCTCTGGACCAGCAAATTAGATCTCCATTATGTCTTCAGCTGGGCAGTTCTTCAGACAGTAAAGGCAGCACAGTGACTGCGTGCACCTCATTACCTTCAGCTAAAGAAACTGAAGGAGAATCCACAATGGATCTAGAACTGGATTTCACTCTCCATCTTGGTCGTGAGAAGTCGCAAAGTCCAAAACTATCAGCCAGCCACAATTTGAAATCACTTGATGCATGTCCTAAGGTTGATTTGGAGTTGAGCCTTTCCAGTGGGCCTGCTGAATCTGATATCGCAAATGTTCATCGAAGCTCCACTGCACCAAAAAGTATCCTCAAAATGCCAGCTGGTGATGGAGCTTTAAATATACATAAAGGATCGACAGGAAGTCCTATTTATCCACTGCAGACTGCTCCAGACATGGAAACAAACTACTTTCTGAACAAGGCTCTAAGGCAAACTAAGTCAGCAACAGTTGTAAAAGATATCTCGTCAAGTGTTGTAAGAGCACCAAAAAGCTCAGTCACCTGTATTTCTGGGATAACACAGCCACAACAGCAGCGTAGTAGTATTACTAAACAGTGTCAGGTTCAGGGATGTTCGAAGGGAGCAAGAGGTGCTTCTGGTCTCTGTATAGCTCATGGTGGTGGTCGAAGGTGTCAGCGACCTGGTTGCCATAAAGGAGCCGAGGGTCGAACTGCATTCTGCAAGGCTCATGGTGGTGGCCGACGTTGCGAATTTTTAGGATGTACAAAAAGTTCAGAAGGACGTACGGACTTTTGCATAGCTCATGGCGGTGGCCGGCGTTGCAGCCATGAGGGTTGCAATCGTGCAGCCAGAGGGAAATCTGGATTATGCATTCGACATGGTGGTGGCAAGAGATGCCAGATAAAGAACTGCACAAAGAGTGCTGAAGGCCTCTCTGGCCTTTGCATATCACATGGAGGTGGCCGCCGATGTCAGTATCCCGAATGCACTAAAGGGGCTCAGGGAAGCACATTGTTTTGCAAGGCTCATGGAGGTGGCAAACGCTGCACATTTTTAGGGTGCAACAAGGGTGCGGAAGGAAGCACACGTTTCTGCAAGGGCCATGGTGGAGGGAAGCGCTGTACATTCCAAGTTGGGGTTTGCCCAAAGAGTGTACATGGAGGGACCCTTTTCTGCGTAGCGCACGGGGGCGGCAAAAGGTGTGCTGTCCCAGATTGCACAAAGAGCGCCAGGGGACGTACTGACTTTTGTGTCCGTCATGGTGGGGGCAAGAGGTGTAAATTTGAAGGGTGTGAAAAAAGTGCTCAAGGCAGCACTGATTTCTGCAAGGCCCATGGTGGAGGAAAGATATGCTCTTGGGGTCAGCCCGGTTCTGAATTTTGCAAAAGTTACAGTCCCTGTAACTCATTTGCCAGGAGGAAGACTGGACTCTGCACATCTCACAGTGCCCTGGTTAAGGACAAATGGGTTCACAGTGGTGCCACTATCGGATCTGTCTTCCCGGAGTCCAAGTCCAACCAACTTGTTAAGATGAATGGTATTTTAACTGCTGAGGACGAGAGTGTTGAAATCAGAAAGATCGAAGATAGTGTTGTGACTTCTGCCAACATTTGGAATTACCATGCTCTTCAGCAAGCTCGTCTGCATATTGGACGCAGCCCATCTCTGGGTACAATCCCCGAAGGAAGGGTGCATGGAGGAAACTTGATGGCAATGTTTGTGGGCAGTTCTGGTATTCAGCCTCACTAGCCTTAGGGACATGGTCGGTCAACCTGCAAAATCTTTCAGGACACATCAAACCATGATGTAAGAAAGATGTGTTATCCAGTTTTTCTAATTTGGTTTTAAAAGCACAGTTTCTGTGCATGTACTTTGTTTTGCATTTCATGTCTGTTTAGTGATTTGAATATGAGAAACTCTTCTCTCCTATTTTTTTTTATTTAAGGAAGTCTTCTTCTTACCATTAAGCTTGTGTGACAATAAGGAGAAGTCAGCTAGGCTGGTTAGCTTTCTGAGAAAGCGTCATCCTTTTTTTTTCTTTTCATGTAAAGAGTTGCTTTTCTTCCATCAAGGTTTTCATAATATGTATTGTTTAGAGGCAATTGATTTTTTGTTATAAAATAATGTTTCTGGCTTGGTGCATTCCCTCCATAATAAAGCTTATCGGTTTTCTATTTGCTTAACTGTTTTTTGCCATCTTCAAATATTAAAACTTACTCGGAAGGTTATGTCATTCTTTATTTGTATTTAGAGATCTTGATCAAAGAAACAGGCTTTGGGTAAATATTATCCTATAAATCATGATGATGCAAGTGCTAGCGTAATATGTCCCTGAGATCCCCCCCCCCTTTTTGTGGCTAAGGATTTCTGATCGCTAAAGAGTTCGTCACTAGCTGTGCTGAAAATTCTGATGAAATATTTCAGGCAATGGTAAATGAAACTCTAGGAGTTGTTTTCTTTTCTTCTTGAAGAATTAACTATTTTACATTAAGCTCTAGCAATGGAAACGTGTTGGGTAAATTCTTGCAGTGAAGATCTTCGTGAAGCAAAGGATGTTTAGGATCTGTGATCTTGTGGCCATTTTATGACAAGTGAATGAGAAATGTTTTTATGTAATTTTTGGTTTCATCATTCACTTCACAAGTGCCACTCAGAAAATCTGAATACATTCTTGGTTAATGCTTAACAGTGCAGTTTTCAGTCAACACAGTGTTTTAGATGAATGACTCCATTTTTCTGAGTTGAAACTGAGCAATACTCAGCAAAGCCCCTGCACCCCTAATGATGATTTTAGGCAAAATCTTTTGTTATAGAGGTCAAACGGTTGTTTTCTTATTTTACATAAGAGATTATTTTAGTGATTTGGTAAATTCCGGATTTTTGAGATATTATCACGCATCAGGGTTTATTTCTGGCTTTATTAAATCAGGTGTCATCTAGGGTAGGGCACACATCTACCATTGTGAACATTAAAAAAATTCATGGGATTGTTTTCTCCGATTCTCTGAACTTCGGAATGAATGTTTGATGTCTTTCTCTATTATTCTCAATTGAATCAACACAGAAGTAGAAGGTTGTCCCTTTGTTCACGTGTTGCCTTTTATGCACACCCTGTGCATTAGATTGGAACCAGTTTCCGATTGTCTATTTCTCTTACGAAATAGAATTGCACTATGGGAGAAAATGTTGCCCAAGATAGGGAAGAGAGAACTTGTTTTTTCATGGTTATGATTTGTATATGGGCCAGAAACTTTCTATTGAATTCTTGCTGGGAATACAAGGTCAGAGCACGACAGATTCATGAGTCCACAAGTCATTGAGTTTTATTTTACATTTAATGGTAAAATTTTTGAAATTGCCTTTTTTTACATTTTTTTAGTCTTTATAAGCATGCAGTGCTACTACGTAGATAGCATTTGCTTCTCTCATAGAGCCTCCTGTTTGAATTTGGCCTTCTTTGACAGGTTTTCCACTGCTTCAACTAAATGATCGAGTCGAGCCACAAACTCCACAAGTAATGATGTAAAAGTTGCAAGTGACAGTGTAGCAGTGCTCTGCAGCGCCTGCATCCTGGGTATGAAATCTGAGCTAAAACCTCCCTCATTTTCAAAAGCATCAACTTCCCTCGATGGCCAAGAATAGAGCCTACTTCTCGATTGCTTCTTCATCATCTCATGGTAAGATTCTCTCTGCAATTCTGCTGTTGCATAGTTTGGTTGGGATGGCAGATTATAGTTTTGTTTAATACATTTATTATCAGGCTCAACCAGTTGGATTGAGAGGTCAGGAAAGGTGGAAGGGATGGCATGAGAGAGCTTCGATGAATTATCCGATGGCTCATTAGCAGATGTAAGGAGGTATGAGTGTATTTTAATTGCCCTTTGGAGTCTTTCTATTGAGCTATGGACCCTTTTCAGTTGGGAAGGTTTGAGGCTTCTCCTCATATTACATATATCTTTGCCAAGATATCTGATTAGCTCAGTAGCATCATTTGTGGCCTCTTGGATCTCTTCCTGGAATGTGATTCTAAGATTATACGGGGCCTAAAAGACAATGGAAATTGAGACGTCAGTTCATACATTATTTATAATTTAATCAAAGGTCTGATGCATGAAACTTTCATAGAGGTTACGTGAGATTTGAACTCAATATTCTTGTATTGTTTATCCCAGTATACCATGTTGAATTCTCTCTAGAGAAGAGGAAGAATTTCATATCTAATCCTATACATGTAGGCTAAATACAATTTTTAGTTAGGCCTCACATTTGAAATTCTCATAAAAGAGTGACCCAGAGAATATTTGGACACACAATTCTTGATCTTAAATAGTTTTAAGTTTTTAGAGGAGTATCATATTCTTGTGCAGACGCTATTATGGTTTCTTAAGAAGGGTACTGGTTCTTGCATTGGGATATTCAATAAGAGTTTAAATTCGTAGAAATTATAGCATTAACAGAGAAGAAAGGTACCTGAATTTCTGAGTGAAGTATACCATGAAGCGCCATAACCTCGTATGCACAGTATCTCAAAACTGCACCGACTTTCACGTACTCTAACCACGGATAAAAGAAATGTTGAAACCTGCCATGTGGTGGCTCCCATTTTGCTGAATTGCCCTAATGCACAAAACCATAAAGAAGATGAAATAATCCTTGTGACTTTCTTGATCCAATTCAATATTTTACGTATTTAAAAGTTTGTATATGTTAGGTAAGCAGTACTGAACATGGGATACTCAATTAAATATTTTTCGTTTTTAATGCTAGATATGTTTGGTAAGTAGCACTAAAAACAGGGCAGGTGTAGTAAAGTTAGATTGGGGTCTAAAGAGAAATGAAATGAACTAAATACCACTGGAGTCTGAAAATTCTACAAGCTGAGATGAGAATCGATAGGTTTTCGTGCAGTCCTGCTTGGTTCCTTTTATGCTTCAGGAAAAAAAATGTAAAGCATTATTGTCGTGTAATTTTTCTGGAAACAGTCAATTTTAACTAGAACCGGCTAGTTTGGTTTGGTTCTGGTGGTTCTGGATAAAAGTGCTCAACTCTTAATTAAACCTCCCTTTCCTCGCTAATACTTTCAGTAATGCATACAAGCCTTTAAGGCTGTGAAGAAAGGAGAAAAGATTTCTCTATATTATCTTGATTGAAGATAATTAGTACCAAGGATTCAAATTTGGCAGAGGAGTTCAATGTGGATCTGCATTTTCTATATGCAGGTTCATCAGGAAACTCATCCAGGACAGTCTTTGAGAATTCTGAATGTTCTGATCCATCATCTTCCAAGTACTTCTTCACACATTCTGCGATAAACCAAATGGTTTTAACATTACATAAAATGGAGAATGGACAGATATATGTTGAAGACGTGTGTGGGCAAAATTTTAGGTTTTTTTTTTAATACATTCCAATACTTTTCAATCTACTCTATCAAACAAGCCATAAAGGGTTGATGTATTCGTATTATTAGAATACCTTCAAGTGCATCAGCCACTGCATTGAAGTTGTCAACGAGTTCTTTGTGTAACTGTTCCCCAGCCCATATAGGGAAAATGAATACATTTACTGCTACTGCTATGATCCCTCCAATGGCAATTGAGTAAAGTCGATCCATGGCAGTTCTGATCGGGTTCCCCATTCGATAGCCGGAGACAATGATCAAACAGTAGGTGAAAAGTATAACTCGAAATCCAGTCTCATAGGGCACAAAGGATGGCAATAACTTCATGAATGATGTTACAGCCCCTGCAAAATGTTAAACCAAGTTTCTCCTTAGTCATGAGTTTGCCTTTGGTGGTGGTAATGCTGGTGGTTGGGAGTATTGGTTCGTGTGACCTTAACTATATCGTTCACTTATCCTCGATTGTAAATATGGGGTTTTGAGAACCAGAATTGATCTCTGGTGTGAGACTGAACATAGAGGTGTGAGATTTTCCTTGTAAAATTATTTCTCCAAATTAGTGAAAAATCTACAACGGTGAGTGGTCATATCTACCAATTTGAGAGGGAACTACTACTATAAATCGGTGTTCGTGTGGGAGTTTATGTTTTTGTTTGATCATTATTGCTGTCCATAACCGTATTAAGTTAAGAAATTGAATCGCTGGTTTTGATTGAAAAGGAAAATAATGAGTTTGTTTATCTGTCCTACCAACAGTGAAGATGCTCAGACCAATTACAATAGGCTCCGCAATCCTTCCAATGCTCAAAGCTAACTGAGCGATAGCAATGGCTAAGATTCCCGCGACTATGGTACCAAATGCTCGGTTGAATCCTCGACTGAATGTGGCACCTTCATAGACATAAAGATTGATGATGCATAGCTATTCATTTACATTGAACAACCTTGTCTAAAAAGTTGCGCAATTAGAGAGAGAACAATTTATTTATGTGAATTCTATAGACATACCGACGGTATATTCAGACATGATGGCAACAGTGAGGACTGCCCAGACAATATTGATGCCAAAAACATGATAGGGCGCTTGGCATAGTATTAGAAGTGATACAAGAAGAACTGCAAACCCCATTTTAAGTGAGAATAATACTCTGTTGATATCTTCTTTGGCAAATTTCCAGACACTCAAAATCCATTCTTTGCATGAAAAGCTTGGCTTGCTAGATTTGTTCTTAGTTTCTTGCTGTTTAGAAGGGATATTAATCTCAATACTAGCTTTTTTCTCACTCATTTCCAATGATGAATTCTCATTCAATCAAGAAATGGGATCCCTTATAAAGTTATATATGTTGTGTGTCTCAGGTCTCTCTTGTTTGCAGTATGAGTCGAGTTTAGAACGTCATGAAACAGTTGATACCGGGAAGAAATCCTACGGACAAGGGGTCAGGCCTTCTGAAAGGGAAACAAGGGATTTCAACAAGGTTGGCTGGCAAAGAAGTTAAAAGAAGGTGCCAGGGATTTTAAAGAAGAGGATTTGGTTGAGAGGTTGATGCAACGGGAGAAGAAAGAATATCTTGTAAAGATATGATAAATAGAGGAAAAAAAAAAGAATAAAATGGCGATAATGGAATGAAAGATAACTTGGGATAAAAGATGCTTAACTTCAATAATATTGAATGGGTAGTAAATTGTAATCTAAAAGAAAATGCAACGAGTATAGACCCTTCGATCTCCATATTACTCTTCAAAATATTTGCTTCACATCTCGCTTAGTATGATGAAAATCGGCACTCTGTCCAGTTGCATATTGAATACTTTTGCATGCTTTAGAGTTGCTACTAAACTTGCTAGTGATTATGCATTACATTATATGGATTCGGAGGGATAATAGAAATAAGAAAAAAACGTGTCAATACTCTCTGATTTTTTTTTATATACTATATAAATATATATTTTTAAAAAAAATTAATAAATATGTATTCAATATTCTACTTCTTTTATAACTCAAGCATTTGCGAGTTCGTATCGTGCCTCTAGAAGTCGGAGCTCATCTCATGTAAGCAGCCTCTTCATTTTTCATGTTTTCCTTCCCATCCTTCAATATTAGCGACTTGTTCTATTAGAAAGAATCCAGATGACCCAAAAAATTAAAAAATTAAAAAAAATAAAATAAACATCAATTTATAAATGAGGAATAATATAAATATTTCATGATTTGACAGATGCTTTTGACTGCATGTACAATGAAAATATAGAATAAATTCTTGAATTTTGCTCCAAGTACAGGAGCAAAATTCACCACTCAGGCGGGCCCCACATGTTTTTTTTTGTTTTTTTTTTAAAAAAAGAACCCCCCCCCCCCCCCCTCCCCTCCCCTCGTTATTGTTAATTAAGGAAATTAGTTTTTAAGATGAAATTATGGTTTTGTCATTTTTTCGTGCATTGTAAACAACTAGAATCGATTCTTCTAGCTTCCAATTTCCTGCTTATTGGTATTTATTATCCCTTTTTCCTTGGGGTGGGATTTTGTTTGTCCTGTATTAAAAATTTTGATTTGACTTTATTTTCATGGAAAATGTTCATTTTCCATCAAGTTTTAATTTTTAGGTAATTGGTCACGTGACTATATTTTCCTCAAAAATTAGGAAAATATTTTCTTTATGGAGATAGATTTTTATTTTTTAGGCAATTCACACATGTCAAAAACTCATATTTATGGAAAAGTAAAACATTTTCTAGGTTGAAAATTAATGGCACATTTGGCATGATTTTTGCTTTTGCTTCTTGTAAAAAAGCTTTTGAATGAAATTACCTAGATTTTTATTTGAAAACTAATTTTTTAAAAGCACTTCTTATTTCAAAAGTGTTTTTAGAGAAATCAACATTGGACCAACCTCTTCTAAGTGGAAAAGGTATTTTCATAAAATCGGTTAAACGAATCTAAAAACTATTTTTGGGTATCAAAAGCTCCTTTTAACTTTTAAAAATTCACGTCAAACATGCTATAAACCAATCAAACGGGCCCTTAGTTGACAATTTCGTGAAAAGTTCTAGTCCATGCAAGTTCCATTTTTGCAATTATACACGCCCTTGTATTTTTAATAAATTATGATAAAATGTGTGATTGAAATGTTTATAAAGGTTGTAACTCCCAAGAAATGTGTGATCGTAAATTAATTTTGAAAAAAGTTTTAATTTTAAAATATGGGCCAAGCATGAGCTAAATTACATACATTCACAGTATCATATTATCTATGGAGGGTTAGCGTCAAAATTTGTTCGACACTTCAAATGTATGAAACTCTCTTTATATTGTTTTGCGATTTCAATTGGCGATAGACTTGCAAAAAATGTTTGTTTTAGATGGGAGTAACTTATCAAATATCAAGAAAAATGTCCTCTAAACATCAAAACAAGTGAATAAAATGTGTGTAATAGAATAATCCCATGTTTGTTCTCAATTATTATTAAAATATATTTTTGTTTTTTTTATTTTTAACCATACATTTTTAATAAAATAATATTAAATACAAATTCAAAACTTTTCTATATTTTTTAACTACACATTCTCCGTCAAATCACTATATCAAAATGCATTTTTGATTAAAAATGAGAATCAAACATGTTCTGAATTGACTTGTCAATACTTGTCCCCATTTACAGTTTGGATATTTCCACACGTACATGGGAACTATCCCCATGTTTTGACCTTGTGAATATTTTCCTGTTACTCTTGCTCATTTTTAACTTTCGTCCATTTAAAAAACTATCTATTTTAAAATTTCCTTTTTTACGCTTAAGTAAATTTAGCCCATGTTTGGTATAGTTGATATGATAAAAATGTCTCACTGTTGATGTGGTAAAAGAACATTTACTTATGGAACCATAATTAAGATTCTTTTGCAACGCCAGCAATATATAGTTTTTATCATGCGTGCAAGAGATCAGGCTTGACAATTAAAAATCGGATATTTAGTTAATTTTGATAAGACTTGATAAAGTGTGTCGTTAAAAATTGTAGATATAATTAAAATAAATTTTCGACTTTAACTTAAATTTTTATCAAAATTGTAATCCAAACCGAATAGAGGCTCGCTTATTATGTAAACTTTCCAAGCAACTCCTCGTCCAGAGTGTTGAGAATCTTCTTTATATAGCAGCATATCTTGTTTAATTCCTTAATCAATGCACATTTTTTTATGAAACGTTTCCATATTAAGAGGCGAAAATATGGGAACTTTCCCGATTTAGAGAATTGTTGGTTAAGTATGTTAAAAAAAAAAAAAAAAAAAAAAAACAGCTTTTGTCGACGCTATCACACCTGATGCAGTTGAGGTAGGAGCAAATAGACAAAAATGAGTGAGATACTAAACTTGTCAATTACGATATTTTACACCTTGTTTGGTACACAATTTAAAAACTTTTTGAAAATGGGTAAGATTTTTTAGTACAGTTGGAAGGGGGTTTGATTCTCAAAATAGGTTCTAAATGCAGCATAACAGTGGCCTAGAAAACTATTTAAGAATATTACGTTAACACTAAAAATATAAAAATTCTAGGTTTCATATATTTAGCTAGTTCTAGAAACTTCATATTAAGGTGATAACAGGTGATGCTAGACTTTGAAATTGAAAAAAGAAGCATCTTTTATCGCGGTCACGATCTTCCCATTATTGAACCAAATTCATATAGATCGAGTAATTCTTGCATGTTTAAGAGTTCTTTCCCCCCTTTGGGTTCTTTTAGGGTAAAGTCCTCCGAGATCCGTCGCGAATTCTATTATGGGATGTATGATAAAGGAAAATAGACAAGATTTAACAAAAATGTACAATATTAAGTTGAACGGTCGTCATCGCTTCAAATTTTTGGACACCAACACAAGTTTAAAAAAAAAATTGAAATATAGTTTATAGAATTGGATATGTCATACCCGATTTAATATAGATTTCAACAGTTTTCATTAACGATGATTGTGCAAGTATAACGAAAGGTTAGAGATATACCTAACTAAAATAGGGGTTTGAACATCAACTTGCTAATAGAGCAAAAAGTAAGGAATCAATTGTGCAATTTTTTCTTTATTGGTTTATGAGATTGATTAAAATTGCTGTCAAGGTATTTTAGAATTGGATTCTTGATAAAATTGTGAAAGGAGAGAAGCAAAAATCAGATATTGTTCTAACGCAACTAAGAGAAATAAAATGGGATTTTTGACTTCTAGGAACTAAAATCGACTGCTTAATGAACAAAAAGGAATTTTCACGTAGGCTTGATTCAACCTTTTGATTGATGTGCGAGTGTGTTTAGACACAGCTTCAGAACAATATTATGCCCACAATCTCCTTAGAATTGGATACTGCAATCGTCAAATAATTGAAATGATATAAATTTGTTCGATCCATATAATCATGTCGGGACCAGAGTTTGTGTATCGTTTCATTAATTAGTAAGAGAGATTAGACTCTACTGAGTTGTATAAAAGATTTGGACTTTTAAATTTTGTCGATTAACTTATTACTTGTAGTACAAATTCAATATCGTTTTTGTGTTTAGTCATTATGAGATTTTTCTTTGAACATCTTGAACAATTCTTCACGTCATCACATTCTTCTCAAGTGATGACCTCTATCGTGCATCATCTTTCAACTGGGAAATGAGGCTAGCATAATGTTCACCGCGTCATTTTCTACATTATCATAAAGTCTCAAGAACCTTCAAGAATGGATCCAGGATCGGACTACAAGTCGTGCTAAAAAAATTAAAATTTAATCATGATTTTTTTTTCCCTTACACTGAAAAAATGTAATGGGTTGGGGTCTAATCTCCCCTTCATCCATCCTTGACAACCTTGATAAAATTGGAATATTCTAAAAGAAAATTGGGACGATCAACCATATTCTTACATCCACATTGTTCGTTCCTCAAATTGGTGGAAAAAGATGGAATGACTGGTTAACGAATTGGTGAGGGATATTTCTCCAAGTTTCCTTTGCTTGCTTACCATATCAATAGAATTACTGGGGGAATTTTAGGTCAACGATTTAATCTCTATATACTGATGATGTTTCTTCTCTTTTACTGTACGGATCAATGAGAAAAAAAAAGAAAAAAGATTTGTATGTAAACAATTTTCTTGTTGTCTTTGTGTTTTGTTCAAAATCTAACGATATAACTTTTAAAAGATTGTAAGAAAAAATTCTCATTTAATGGTTGTCTTTGTCTTTGTCAGTGTGTAGTTTTTCTACCATTACGGATTTTTTCATGTGAATTTTTATATTATTTTTTATGTCTCGTTATAATTTTTATGAACCATGATCTTGTTGGCAAATCGAGTAATTTGTCTCAATTCCAATAGTAGTATCAAAACTGAAGGTATTGTATTTCCATCGATTCTATGAGCATTCTCCCAAAGTGAGTGAACAATATAGGAGCATGCTTTATTTGTGGGTATGCTCAAAATAATTGGTTTTGTGGTGGATTCTTGCACTTAATTATTGGTGATCATGGATTGTATGAACTATAACTTTTGGGCAAAGTGATTGTCATATTATCATTAAATCAGAGTATCACGTCATTCCGAGTGTTGGAACACAAAAATGATATATCCAGTGATGTGAATGAATTTAATGGAAGAACCAATTTTAGTTTGTCGCTGGTACAAGTCAAGGACATGTCAATTTAATTTGAGTTTCACAAAGTTTTGAAAAGAAATATCAACCCTTGTGATTATGGACAATTTGGTTACGTCAAGCAAAATTGTTCAAATGATAGAGTATGCTCAACTAATTGCTTTGAGTCATATATAGACAATGTCATTAATAATGTCTCTCTTTTTATGAGAGACGATAATCTTTGTTGAGATTTATATATACATTATCATGATATACTACTAGTTGTCATGATAGATGATGTGTTATTGCTAGTGAGTTCAATTCCTTTCTATGGTTCATAACTTACAAATATAATGCCCATTTCTCGAAAAACTTGGACTAGTGAGGTCCCAGTCCAGAGACGTTAAAAATCATGTTTTCCGCATCGAACGACTTCTAAATCAAAAGAAAGAAAAACCTATAAAAAATTCAAAGAGCTTCAAAAACATGATCTTAGCATAGAACATTTAAGGTACCCCTATTTTTATATACGTAAAATATGATATATGAAGCAAAATAAAAGGTTACATAAATTTTATAGAAGTGGATTAGAAGCTTGTCGAATAATGAAATAAGAGTTAATCAATCTTATAAACGAGCGCTAAACCTTAAAATTCCAAATTTCATGTTTAATCAAAGGGAATTTTGAAGAATGATGTCTATAGAATAACAAACTTTTAAGATAAAATACTATGAATTAAGAAAAAGTGCCAATATTAAAAGATACAATGTATAATTAGGAAATGATATTTTGTTGTAATTGAGGACAAAATTGAAAAACGCTGTCAGAAGTGGGATTTGAACCCACGCCCTCTTACGAAGACCAGAACTTGAGTCTGGCGCCTTAGACCACTCGGCCATCCTGACTTGACGGTTATTTCTGTATTCAAGCCAATATATTATGTATTTGTTTGAGCCCGAATTTTTGATTGATTTTTGAAATAGTAAATTAATGGATAATGTATAGTTGAAAAATAAGGAAAAAATTTTAAATTTGCATGTAATATTATTTAATTAAAGAATGTTTGGTTAAAAAGAAAATGTATTTTGAAAATAATGAGGATAAAAAAGAATATATTTGTTTCGAAAAACTGCCAAGTCATCGATTAAGTTTGTTGACGTTGAAAATTAAACAAGTAAATTTCAAGCTAACTTTAGGGACAAACACGACTTTGATTAATTGATAATCAAAAGATTACAAGTGATTCAACTGCTCATTTTTGTGTTTATAGGAGATATTTGAAATATAATGTAAAGAGATTTGTAATGTGTGAAGCCGTGCTTCTTATCCCCCTTTTTATGGTCATTTCCTCTTTTTATAGGAGGAAATACGCGTGCTTCATTAATTCCCCGTCTTGTCACCTGCAAACTCGAACTGAAGAAGTACATTTGTTGTAGTAATTCGATTGGCTACTGAGCTCGATCCGACATATTATTATGAGTAAATCTTGCAGGTGGACTCCGGTAATTAATGAATTACTCTAGGGAAATGAGTCTAATTATTTGATTAGATGCTTATGTGAGCGTTGATGCATGATTATTCCTTGTGGATTTTTCTGATTGGTCGGTTTGTTGATTCTGTCAGTGATTTTCAATCATTAGGATTCATTTATCCTCGAAAGACTACACAATCTTTTCGGATATGATAACCATCCGAGCTGATCTCACACCACTGAGCTCACATTGTCACGTGCTCATCACGTGTATTAATCCGACCTGAGCGACCTCAGAACTCGGCATGTCAACAAAGTTAAAATGTCAAAATATTGCAAAGTTATTCAACACAGAAGTCTCTTATTTTCAACTAGAGATTATAAATTGAAAAATCTTTTTAAGGCTGTTCAAATGAAAGAAAAAAATTCTTCATTTTTTCCTTCTTTCCCTCTCAGGATTCTGAGCCATACTAGCATCCTTTTGCCTGGCTCCATATGTAGATTCACTAGTGACATTTCTCAATTCGATTGCAGTCTCTGAAGTCCTTCTTGATCGATGGTCCCCAATATCATTAGTGATATAATTAGCGTAACTATATCTCAATCATCTTGGATCTTGTAGTCGACTTATCTATTAGTTCATTTCATTTTACAATTGAGAAAATGTACAACCGATTGTAATTTTTTTTTTTTTTTTGAAATTTAGTCTTCTATAATTGTCCACATGATTCTTGTTCTGAAAACTTATTTAGAAGCAGGAAAATATAAAATTAGACAAGAAAAATAACATAATATTGAACGTGAATAATTTTAAAATCGGAAAAAAATCATGAATTGTCAATGACAAAGAACTTCAACTATATGAAAAATTTGTACGACTATATAAAGTTTTTCAAACACTCAAAATCCCCAAGCTCACCCCCAGAATATCTATACCGGATTAGACTACAAAGGATCCCAAGTCTCACCTAAGACTGTCAACAAGTATTTTAAACTTGGGATCAAAGAAACGCTAAGTGAAAGACTCGATTTATATAGACACCAAAAAATTGTCTTTTGATTTCTATTCGATGTGGGATTCATAATAGTATTATTTATAAATAAGAAACAAATAAAAAATATTTTATTTGTGATAGATAAATCCAATTATATTATAATTAGACAAAAATAAGTCAAAATCCTGACAATATTCATATTGCATTTGAATTATTCGATGATATTCAATATAAATCTTTCTATATCTCCAAATCAAATAATGTACATGTATCACAGTCCCGTCCCTTCCACCTCTTGGCATGCCACTTGGGAATTTTGATGAACATTTTCTTTTATAGTGACAATCCTCAAAACAAATAATTACAACAGTTATGCTATAGGTACATAAAATGTTCGACGAAATTTGTACAGAATAACACTTGACAATTTTTTATTAGTTTTTGAAACAACAATGACAGAAAATGCATCATACAAGTATTGTCAACTCAGCACCTATATGGTTTATGTGAATGCGGGGAATTATTCTAATTACAATACTCCACCATAAAGAATATATTCATTTTGGAGAAACACATTTTAAGAATTTCTAATCGGTTCTAGTCAAACAACCTTATTAAAAATTATGGTGCAAACCCCGTGTTTGGCTTTCTTGAGAGTTAATACCACGACAAATTTTCACCACACATTATGCATCAATATCAAACCAATATCCGTGTGCAAAATTATGGACCCACTAACAAATAAAACATTCACTATCATGACAAAATACATGCTATAAGGATGAACATATTCTACCCAAGAATATATTTGACTCTTATTCAAAAAGGAGACACCGTTAGCAACACAATTAGTATCTCCAAATACTGATTTTGAGTAATTAGCCGGACATGCTCCACTTTTTGACAATCTTTTTTTGAGGTGTCCAAACTATTCACATATATAAAAAATGGGGTTATTTTTTCCAAAATTCTTGTGCAATATAAACTGATCAAAACATCATTGACTTTTATGTGTCCCAAGCCAAAATTGATTCTCTTGTACATATTTTGGAGCCCCGACACTTTGAACAACCTACAACTCTGATACCACTTGTTGATAATTGGATCAGTTCTTCAATTTGCCTACATAATCCTTGTTATGAGAGTTTATTTACAAGCCATAAAATATAAAAGTAGAGGAGAAAAAGAACACAATAATTTGTATAATCATATAAAATTCCTCACATACCCTAGCTCACTCCAAAATATTTATATCGGATGAGACTAGATAGGATTCGAAGTCTCAGTCTCACTCCAAGATAGTTGATGACTATGTTTAGAATCTAGAATCAATTATTAAACACTAAGTTTGACTGTTATAATTTCCTCCTGAAAAATGTTGAAAGTTTGATTCTGTTTGACTTCATTTTTTATGAAAATTATCCATTAAAGTGATAAATTTTTTTATCATTGGGTCTAAAATTTGTTCTAATTGCCCAAAAAAATGGAAAAAAATTACCATACCGACTACCATTTGTTTGGTTTTATTTTGCATGTAAATTGTCAATAAAAATGATGATTTTTTTTTTACCGTTGTGTCTAGAATTTTTTTTTAATTACCAAAAAAAAAAAAAAAACTGAAAAATTAAAACCAACCAAAACAACGAGAATTCTTTTTTCTCAAAAAGTTGGAAAATGGAAAATTTTCCTTGGAAAATTATGTTTATCAAATGGGGCCTAGGGAAAGAATCTATTTATTGGGGGTATAAGAGAGAAGTCTTGAATTCTATTAATGTGGGATTCATAATAGTCTCGTTACAAATAATAAACTAAAAAAACACATATATGGACAAACAAAATCCTATTTTTATTAGAGATCAAATTTGGTGCAACTTTTACATCAAATTGGTGCAATTTTTACATCAATTATGTGTAACCTCTCCGATGGTTACACCAAATGAATACTATTTCTTTTATTTCCTTATTATTTATTTCTCAACAATCAATTTTTTTTAATTATTTAATTACAAATTATATTATTACTAATTGTTTCTCCAATAGTGCTAATTTATTCTTAATTTCTAATTATCAAATTTGTAACTTTTGAGTTTTTAATGAACAATTTTAATTTATTGTATCAATACTTATTACTTGATTAAAAAGAATTATAAATAAATTCAAATCAATTAATTCTAAAAGGCTTTAAAAAAGAATATAGAAGGAACAACAATTTGGCAAAATGAGAATAATGAATTAAATACTATGCATTTATCCATCAATCATTTTTTGAAAAAATATTTTTTAGCAAAAGTAAATGAAACAAAACAAAGGTTTAACCAAATTAAACTGCATTTTCAATATCTTGGCAACAAATAGTCTTGGATAAATTTTAAAGACCCCTCTTGGTATACAGATTTTTTTTTACAGAAATTGTACAGACAATACACATATAGTGGGGTCTGTACAATATTTTTTTAATACACGTGGAGCCCGACCCCTGTGAAAATTCTTCTGGCAAGGAAGAATTATTCAATTTTAAATGGAAATGCATTGTCCTACCGTAGGCATGATTCTCGAGCATCACAAGACGTGTGACATTTTAGTGTTCAAGAGAAAAATGAAAAATAAGTGCTTGTTTTGAATGATTTATTTTATAAAAAGTTACTATAAAAAATTGTGGTCGAAGTTAATAATTAATTTTAGCCATACATTTCATGAAAATCACAATTTTTATTAACTTTTCGATAATAAATTTCATCACTTTTTGTTAAAATCTACCATTTATTTATTTTAATATCAAAAGTTGTCAAACAACTCCTAAATCTCGTCATTTATTGAGAACTTCCGCATTTGGTGAGCTGTTGTGAAATTACTTTGACATGGAAAATATATCTTAAAAAAGAAAATATTCTCCTTGTTTTGAGGAAAACAAAAACATACTCCACCCCCAAATAAAATGTTTTCCTTAAAAAGAATGAGAATTATGCATATTTTTAAAAGTTGGAAAACATTTTACATGGAAAAAAATAGCAATTAAACACTTCTAAGTAAAAATTTGAGTGAAAAACTGATATTTTCCATGAAAAATAAATGTAATCAAACGCACTTATTCAATTAATTCTAAATCTCCTCTAATTAATTACTTTTATTTTTACTTAAGAAAATGATAGTTCTATTGATATACCTTGATTTAAAATACTTAGCCCCGTTTATCTCTCTTTAAAGCAAAACTTCTTAATTTTCATATTCATTTTCAACCACACATGTACACAATAAAATATTTTATATGTAAACACAAAATTTTTCCTTACTTTTTGACCACACATTTTCGAAAACACACTATTCAAAACCCCATTTTTCCGAAATAATGGCCATCTAACAAATGCTAGTACCAACAGAACTTGAATTTTATTCGAGTTTAGATACTACAAGTGTTGGGGTTAAATGCATCACGTATCATCCAACTTTGAATGGAGTTGCATCCAGTCACTCATTTTCAATGTGATGTAATCAAATCACCCAACTTCAATTTATTTGCCGATCTAACAATTCTCTCAAATTTTTTTGTTAATTTATCTAATAATTGCTAACCCAGACATTGAAATTAGAAAGATGAATACCATATCTATTGTCATCGCACGACAATGCACATCACCTATCTTAAAATATTTTTCTCAAAAAATCAAAAAATCTTAAAAATACGTTTTACGTGTCAACTACTCATTATTTTCAATGTGAATGTAATTAGCATTTTTTTTGTAAAATTGATAATAGTGACAGGGATGACAAAAAAACTCATTCAACCCGAAACCTATGGGGACCTGTCCCGAACGGGGTTGGATTACCAGCCTAATAGGGCAAACGAGGCGGGGGCGGGGCGGGATGGTTGTAAATCCCCCAAGCGAGTACGGGAATCATAGTCCCCGCCCCCACAGTCCGTCCCATTTAAAGTTGATTTAAAATTTAAGTTTTTTAACAAACAAAAATAATAGATTTATTAAAGAGAACATAAATTGTTTCTAACAAATTGATAAAAAAAAAAAATATTCACTAAGTAAAGACATAAAAAATTAAAATTAAAATGAATAAAAAGAAAAAATAATATGGGCCTCAAACTCACCTCGCCCCGTCCTGGTTTAAACAGATGTGGAGATGGAGCAAAATAACAAAAATACCCGATATGACGGGAGTGGAAATGATTGACCCGTCCCATTGTCATCCCTTATAGTGGATAAAGCGATCGGATCTCCAAGTAAATCGATGTAGGTGATTTGATTTCATCAAATTGGAGATGAGTGACTAGACCTATTCGCAAATAAAAAATGATTCATTTTGATTGCACCAAATTGAAGACGAGCGATTTGGATACACCTTCGCTCAAAGTTGCACGACAGTGCAATTAATCGATAAGTGTTCATATGTATCGACATTTCGATCGTCACTGCCAACTCAGCAGCAATTTTTTTTTTTTATTGAAAAAGTGCAAATGAAATAAAGAAAACCTCTACAAAAGGAACTAGTCTAAAGATAGAATGTGAAGAGAAATGTAAATGGCACCTTTACAAAACAACTACAATTTTTTTACTCCAACTAGTACTAGTCTATTTTGATCTTGTTTGAGTCAAATTAAAATTTTCGTTCACATTTTTCTATTCATTTTTAACTACACATTTTCAATAAAATAATATTTTTTATCACATCAATAATTTTTTCTTACTTTTTAATCACACATTCTTCATCAATTTACTATTTCAAAATACATTTTCCAAAACAATCTAATTCAAACCCACCGTATACGTCAATTTCTCTCCGAAAAAACACCAACTCCATATCGGGCGCAAATAGTTTAACACTACCAAATCACACCCCAATCTCTCTCTCTCTCTCTCTCTCTCTCTCTCACCATCATTTACAGAGCAAAACCATCCCTTAACACCCCCAACTCCAACTCCCCCAACCCAGCCCAAATGCTGATCCGACGCTCGCTTCTGAACCGAATCCACCTCCACCACCACCTCCGGCGCTTCTCCACCGCCGCCCTCCTCCAAGAACCTACCCATACTTTCGACCCCACCCAGCAACTCACCTACCTCGACAACCTCCCAAAACCTGACCCCAAGTACGACGAGATAATTCACGCTATCCCACGCACAATCTCCGGTAAGAATATCTCGGCCAAGGAGCGTAAAGCAGGCCGCGTGCCCAGTATTGTTTTCGAGCAAGAGGATGGCCAGCACGGTGGCAATAAACGACTTATTTCGGTACAAACTAATCAGATAAAGAAGCTTGTGAATCATATGGGCCAATCTTTCTTTCTTTCCAGCCTTTTTGATCTGGAGGTCCGGCCACAGTTCCAGTCCGATGAGCTCATCGAGAAAGTCCGGGTCTTGCCCAGAAAGGTATGAACTTGATACTTATTGTCTTGTCCAGTAATTTAATAGTAATTTTGCATAAATGATATGATTATATGATTGTCTAAATCCGTGAATATACATTTTATTTGTTGTGTTCGAATTGTATTGTCCGTATAATCTTTGTTGAAGATGATGGGCTAGTGTGTTTTCTTATGGATTTGTATTGTGAAATTGTTCACGTAATGTGGGTTCCCATTTGAGTTATGTATCTCTTTGCCGTATAAAAGAGCTCCCATTGATGATTTATATGGTTTTGTAAATTTACTAATATCTTTTATGTACGTCTACAAATTGTAATGTCCATGTAGTGTTTCTTGAACGTGATGGCCTGTATGTTATTTTAATGAATGTGTATGAAATTCTTATCAGTATTGTGGGTTCCCATTTGAGTTGTGTACCTCTTAACACAGCAAAAGTGCCCCCATTGATGGTTTTTAATTTACATATGGGGCGGCTTACAGATGAAAACACAGATTTGAAGTGTGATGGATACTTGCATATTGGAGACTAAGCATGAAATTAGAATATATATCCCTTTACGGAGTTGAGTAGTATCATCTAGTGAATTGTTGTCTGTCGTAGTATCTTGAAGTACGGTATAGCTGTTATTAGATGGAAGAAGAATGCTTAAATAACTTGCAGAGACTTATTGCAGAGTATTGGTAATATGTTCCTGCATAATAAAATTAGTTGCAAGCTCCTGCTTCATTTGCACAACTTTTGTCACATAGATTAGGAGATTTAAAGTTGAAAGATTAGGATTCTTGTGTCTACAAGCATTTACCCTTTCGTTATCAGGAAAGTTTCAAGTGTTTCAAACTTTTTATATTTTAGCTTCAGGAAATCCTTAATATAAAGCATTGTTTCCTTTGCTCCCAATAATACTTTGTTATTGCTTACCCTAAAAAGGGTTTCATCATTATTATGTGTTCAATTCATTTTAAATCGATGATAATATAATAAATCGACAGAGAATTGACATGTTATGCTCTGAATCTGGTTTTACTGTGATCTTCACAAGGATGACTTTGTAATTATTAGTATGAGTAATGATATTGGTTATGAATCATTAAAGGGGGAACAAGTTTGTATTCACTTAAAATTATATTCATAGCTGTACTTTTCTAAGGTACCAAAAGGATCTTTGTATGGGAACTTTCAATATATTTGGGGCAATTTAGATAGGATTAGCATGCCCCTATATCAAAATGGCTCAGACTAGTTGAGAAAAAATCCCAAATTAGGTTCTGTTGAAGAAAATTCTGATGATCAAGATTTGTTCTATAATGTAAATCCTTTCAAGCACGTAATGTAATGTATATACATTTAGAATCGTGGGGTTTTGTACACTAATTTAATCTTTCTCGATTGTATCAGCTTCATCTACATGCAGGCACGGATGCAGTGCTTAATGTTACCTTCATAAGAGCTCCATCTAGTGCTTTATTAAAGGTCGACGTTCCCCTTGTGTTCAGAGGAGATGATGTCTCTCCTGGGTTGAAAAAAGGTATGTAGGAAAAAGAAATATAATCTCATCTCCTAGTACCTTGTTTTGCTAGAGTGATAAAATGCTTCTATTCATTTAAGGTGCTTCCTTTCTTATTCACTCGACATCCAACTTCATAACAAGGATGTTTGGCTAAGCTTAAAAAGTACGTGGAGACATAATTTCAGAAAAAAGTTACTTTTTAAGGAACTTTTATGAATAGCATGAAATAAGACATTAGTTATCTTACCTTTAAGCATCCTTTATCAGACTTCTACTACAGCACTTTAATTTAGATCAATTTAGATTGTTAGTATTCTGGTTTTGAGTCGGATGTCTCGTAGAATTCATGTGAATCTTTTAATATTGGCCAACTAGATCAAGGAGTTCTCTAGGAGGTTGAGCGAGGCAATTAATGGAAAATTGTTATGGTGCTTGCTTAAATGGAAGTCCTGTTTGTCATGATTTACACAAGTAAACTGGTGTTATTAGGTCTTGTTTCTTATGAAGCTATAAATTGATGAAACTTGCATAAGACTTCATAGAAGCCAAGATTACTCATTGATGTTAAGCATTTTGATGCAGCATGATTCACGAAGCGAGAAATAAACACTAACGAAGAACTATCCTAGATACGTGTTTATTATCATAGTAGTATTTGACTAGTTAGGACTTGCAAAAGTTTAAAATTTTGTGGAAAGAGTGACACTTATTTATGTAAAATTTTAATGTCCAAACAACATTATCCAATTAGGCTAATACTATAAACATCAAAGTTATCCCCTGTTTCCATACTTTTTAGCTTTAGTCATATATAAGCTTACGGGTATAATGGAATTTCCTTTCATTCTGGACTCAAATGTATGAAAACTTGAACACAATATTTATGTAGCGTATTAATTGAAAAACAGATTATTCAGTCTAGACTTGGTGATGCATCATAGCTTGATCGCCACTACATTGCATAATTGCCTTTTTTTTTTTGTTTTTTGTCTTTTGGCCGAACTACTGAACATTGGCTTTTTTTTTTCCCTCTTTTGCCTTTTTCTTAGCATATTCCTTGCATGTGTATCTTTTTACATTGTATTGTCTGCACATGTTTGTTAAGCAGTATTTAATATGAGCAATGAATAAAATAAAAACAAAATTTTAATTTATTTCTTCCTTAGGCGTTCGGTTGTCTGCAATTTTCTCCATTCATCTGTTTAAATAACAGTCAATAACATCTTCACCGTCAAGAGTAACGATAAGTCGAAGAACATGGTTCAATCTACCTTACCAAGTATGCCATCTTTGTCTGATATCAAATTTCACTTAACAAATATGCAGGGTTGTATTTGAACATCATCAAGAGAACCGTTAAGTTCCTTTGCCCCCCTGATGTTATTCCCCCCTATATTGATGTTGATTTGAGCGAGTTAGATGTCGGCCAGAAGATAGTGATGGGGGACCTTAAAGTTCATCCAGCTCTGAAGCTGCTAAAACCGAAGGATGAGCCAGTTTGCAAGATTGCAGGTGCAAGGGTTTCTGAACAAAGGAAATCCAAATAAACGCACCAAAATTTTTCTTCAGGTAGATTTTTGTTTTTTTGTTTTTAGTTACAATATTGACGATTATGGTTCTAGGCCTTGTTGAGTTGGCATAATTCTTCCATTTTATTATTTACTAAAGTTGTTTTAGCTTACTGGAGTAATCCAAACGTGGAAGAACTTAATTTTTTCCTTATTTCTTTGCTTGAGACTGGGAAGTGATTCGGTTTGGGTGCCTCAGTCCAAAGATTTTCTCACGTTTTCATGTGCTTATTTTCGAGGCCTTAAAAGCATGTTTGGCTAAGCTTAAGGAAAGTGGAGTATTTTTAAAGTAGCTTTTAAACTTGGTCAAACATGTATACAGTGTAACATTCGGTTTGGATTTTTGAGTTAAAGATTTTTTTATTTTCTCGAGTAATTTTTTTTCCTCATTTTAACATTCAGCTCATAATAAATAATTAAAAGAATGTTATGGTCCACAAGAAATAGAATTGATGGCTATAGACCACGGCCGTGGACTACACTCTTATTAAAGAAAACACTTCGATAGAGTTTTCAGTAACTCGATCATCACTTGACATGGATCTCTCAATCCATTTCGCTCCCTCAATTGCAGTTCAGATCCTGTACGGCATTGGTAGCCAAATTAATCGACATAGTACAATTCATATCTGCAGATTTCTTCTTTTTTATAACCTTCATAAGACGAACTTTTCCTAGCAATTTGGCCTCAACAGAGAGAGGCAAAACCCCAGAACTATTGCCTGAAGAAGAATTTATATCAGTAATAATATTAAGTCTTTTAGTTGATCGTGCCTTAGCCCTTGATTCCGTGATTACAAATTGCCCTATAGTTACATCCCCAGACTTTATAGTTGCTATGGCGTCATCAAATTTGTAGTGCCCAAAATTCCTGTTCCTTACAAGAACTCTTGCAGAAAACCTAAATTCACCGGTTCCGTTGGTGCTGCTGATGCTGACGTCTCCCAAACGGACCTGTTGAAGATGAAATTTGAATAAGTGAATGTGTTTCGCTTTTAACCTTTCAAGCCTTCTGAATTTCAGGTTAAACTCAGTATCAAATTAGTTTGTGTGCTGAGGATATTGTAATTTTGTAGCTACACATTTATGAAAAATTGTGCTTTTGATGAATTCGACATGCATGCCACGAAGCATATTGTAGACGAATTTTAGATGGTATAGTTCTCTACCTTTGGTGTTTTAACGCGCATCACAGTGAGAGCAAAGACGAGGATTATTATAGTTTGAAACACGGCAAAGAGAGCAATATACGCAAAGCATTTCAGTCTCTTCTTCTTCTTGAGCTCATCGTTGTCTATTGTCCGGAAAGCAGCCGATTCTTCATCGCTTCGGGGCATAACGCTGGCCGGAGCTGGTGGATATCCCTGCTGATACTTCTCTGCAGCCATATATTCTTCTTTCTTCTTCCCCTAAACAAAAATGCTTATTATTTTCTTCTTGAAAGAATACTGGAGGATATGATATGAAAATGAATGTCTTTTTTGGGACTCATAACATAGTCAATATGTATATATATATATATAGTTTTCTAAGTATTGAGGCAGTTTCGTGGAAAATTAGAGTAATGTGTAACTTAGGAAAAAAGTGAAGAATAATATGTTAATGACGCGTACTTCTAGAGGGCCTCATGACTTTGTTACCTTGTACCTAAGGACAAGAAGCATGTACGGCATTAATAATTAGAATCATGATACGTTTACATCTTATTTTACATTATTTTTGACATTGTGTCCCGTATTGACATATAATTGAATAGTTTTTCAAAAAACACACTTCCTCGCCAATACATTTTGAACACAATGTACGCTAAGATGTAATGTGTACAATACAATTCAAGAGGTTTTATCACGTAAATCAGTCAATTTTGTTGTCTAGGAAAGTGTGTTTAATCATATTAAAGATTTGTTTGGGAGAGATTTTTTGAATTTTTTTTCTCTCACACACACTTTTACTATCCATTTTTCAAAATTCATTTTTTACTTCCTTTATTTTCAAAGATCACAAAAGTTTCTTGTATTAGACCCAGACAAGTCTAGGAACAATTTTTTTTTCTCTTTTTTGTCGCTTGCTTTATTGGAAACTTTTTTTCCTTCACATTTTCTTAAGAATTTTTCTTTTCTTAATTTTAATCTTTTTTTTTTTTTTTTTTTTTTTTCACAAAGCATAGATGTATGCTTATTCTCTTTCTGACTCAGTCATTAAAGGGCTTCGAAGATATGTCTAATATTTTTTTACAAGCACATATAACAAGAGTTGCTTATTCAAGAATTCTTGAGGAGTTAAGAGTACCAATCTTGAGTTCGGTACTTGTAAAATCCCACGTATCTCAAACGCTAGATTTGGAATGATTCGACATTCTATTCATTGATTTTTTTGTTTAGCATGACCTCAAATAGGTCTTGCAAATCCTTTGAAAATTATATGGAACTTATAAATTTATAAGCAAATGTGTACTTTCAAATCCAACTTAATAACATGAATGTGTGTCTAGGACATGTAACAATAGCTTTTGATAGTTAATATACTTTCATCTTCCAATTCACCTTAACACTCCACAGAGCCAACTGACACTCCCTCCAACCATTTCATGGTTTTTTTTTAGCTTATAAAGCTGTACATGCAAAAAGAATATGTGTATACATACATATGAAATATTTTCTTCTCTACCAGGAACTGTACAAATTTTCAAGCAATTTCGATTCCCCTATTCACTCCCATGCTCTAATCTCACCTTATTATGAGAGAGTGCAGGTCTGCAAACAAGCCCCGGGGTTGGCTGGGTCTGCAAAGTGTGCGTTTTTCACTTAGGACATATTTGTTATGCTGGAGTTGACTTCATTGTACTATCTAATGTTGTCTAATACGGCTTAGCAAACATGTCATTAGATGATATCCCATTGCTTTCTAGAAATGCTCTTTGTGGAATTCAATTTTGATTGAGCCCTTTTGATTATAATCATAGCATAGCTGGCTGAGTTCTTTGGCTAACACTGGTGCCCCACAGTAGAAAACTCCTGCTCCAAATATCAAAACAAGATATGGTCAAGTCTCAAGAAGACTGATTTGTTTTTTTGTTTTTTTTTTAATGCATAATTAGAAGAAAATATTCACCTATTCTTGCATTAGCATGCTTGGTACCAATTTTAGAGAAAACTTTCTTCCAATTAGGCCTTGCAAAATGAGTTCTGACCTGTTAGAAGCAACAGCATAGATATATTATGAATAAACAAGAAGATAATCAGTACATCTAAGAAACATGAAGTCGTTAGGGGTGTTATTCAGCTGGTGTAGTCGCAAATCGAAGGATATGGGTGTGAGAGCAGTGTAAACTAGATAAGAAACCAACAAGACAGTTGGCACATGTTTGGTATGTAGGACTGGACCGGATTGTCCAATCCGTGTTAAACATTTCTTAAAGATCTTACCCTTGTACCAGAGACAATATCAACCCCGTTCTTAGCATGGTTTAGTGCCTGAACCATGGTGATGAGAGCTGAGCGAGCATCCCCTTCCTCATATACACTAGTTAAGTAGTTGTGCATCTCAATGACACCCTATAAAGTTACAGAGACAGACACGTCAATCAGAAAATAGTGAAAACTTCTAATAGAAATTTTAGATGTTATGCTTGAAGTTACCCTTTGATCAAGTTCCGCAACTTCATTCATGACATCTTTGAACCAATCAAAGGATCCTTGTTCCCTTGTCACCCAATAAAAGTAAGCATTCGTCGTCCTCAAAGTTTTCTTCTGTTTTGTATAAACCTTGTTGACAGAGGGCGAGTCAATTGATCCAAGACTCTGATCCGATTGCCTACTGAAATCTGAAATTGAATCCTGAAAGAAAGAAATTGAATTTTTCGATCATGTTTTAAACATTAACATAGTAAAACATTTAATGCATATGTAACGATAAAATGAATGACATAGTAACTCAAGATGCCTAAAGGGTAGCAGGATGATATATAGGAAAGACTAAATATGAAGAATTAAGTTACTTACTGCCTGCTCCTCCATTTTGACAATATTATTCAGCAAGTCTTTTAGGACGCTGATAAAAGGTGTTGCTCCAATTCCGAGTCCAACGAGTAGGAGGACATCATATTTAAAGTAATCTTGTGCAGGAGCTCCATAAGGTCCATCTATCAACAGCTTTGGCAAACTGAGATTTTGGAGCGAAATTCTAGATTATGGAATCTGTTCACAAGCTAATGTAGAGAATAGAGGATGAAGAAAAGTACATATACTGATTCAGAGAAAAAAAAAAAACAGTATACCTTTTCTCGGTTGTTTCATCTGCTCTGAGTAGCCCGCTCCTCCCACAGACAGGTGACTCACAAGCTTCAGAGAATACCTTCTTAAGTTCTTGTGTCCAGTCGCCCAGCTGCCGTATGTGTACACTAAGGTAATCATCCCCGGGGGCTGAGGTAATGGAAAATGGATGCCTGCATGATTGTAAAAAAGTAATCAAGCACCAAGAAAAATTGAAGTTTCGTAATTGCTTGTGATCTATTAGTCTCTGATTATGAAGTTCCTTCATTGACTTCCTTCGGGATCACTATTTAAGTCAAACGATATCACAAAATATTTGATTATATACAAATACTGGATGTAGAAAATGGAATACAATTTTCGTAATTGCTTGCGGTCTATTAGTCTCTGATTACGAAGTTCCTTTAATGACTTCCTTCGGGATCACTATTTAAGTCAAACGATATCAGAAAATAGATTATATACAGATACTGGATGTAGAAAATGGAATACAATTATTATAACTTCATTAGAATTGCAGTGCAACCTTAAACTGATGCAATTTTCCTAGTCAAGCTATGGAAACAGGATGTATTACATATTGAAAATTGCAATGACATCAGGATATTATTGTTTTATCTTGTACGTCAACTGGATAATGTTCTTTTTAACTCACCATTCAAGTTTGGAAACAGCAGCGCATTGGACAAACATGTATTGTCCACTCTTGTATTTAAATTGGGAAGGCTTAGACATTTGTAATGCGAGGACATTTCCAGGATAAATAGCAACCTGACAAGTTCATAAAACAGAATAAATGTGAAAAATCGGAACATGTAAATAACTGTAAAGATACGTATTGAAAGCAATCACTTGCGCTACAAAGGGCTAGCTAATTAACAGCAATCCAATGTTAAAACAATCTTAATGGTTCTGTAGAACTTTTTGGATAAAGCCCTGATTCTGTCTTACTAGAACAAGCAGAATGTCATGCTCACCTTCAGCAGCCGGACAGCATACAAGCTTGACCGGAAAAATCTGAGGGTCCTTTCCCCTGCATATAGAAGTACAGGAACAGCAAGATACATCCACGTCTGCAACCAATGAAAAATTATTAAGTAATCTATGCTGTAACCAGATGATTCAAACAATAATTAAGAAGAAAAAGGCAATTCTCTATGCATACCGTCTTTTTGTACCATTTGTGCACAAGATAAAGGAACACACCATGGATGATTAGCAAGATGTAAACGAGGACAAGCAGGTGATGTGAATACCAGAAGGCATTGTAACCGGTGAGTCTGTTGAACGGCTTAGGAAACGTAACAAGGCTCCGCCTGAACCACCTCGTCGCCAAAGTGAAAGCAACCAACATGAAGATTATCATTAGGATTCCTGTTACACCTTCAATTCCTTTAACAAGGTCCATATACTTGGGTTTATGATTACCAAAGTCTTCGATCAAATAAAGCTGATATTTGGCATCAGATTCGTGTATTAGCCTAGGAAAATCGCATGCTAGGTGGTTACCAACATGGAGTATGACACCTATTACAATGCCTGCAGCAATGGTCTGCACATATCCATAATTTAAAATTACAAATGACATAATTTGAAATAATTCCATCAATTTTGATTTCATAAACAAGGCCGCAGAGGCATGATACTTAACTAGTAAAAGATAATCCATTTCCATAACTCTATATCTGCAAACTATAAAAATTTCTAAATCTACCACACCATTACTTTCTAGAGATTTACTTGGATTTCAACAAATTAGAAATATAAAGTAATAATCTTCGACTTTGTGGTAAAATATTTGGGTTTAATAGTTGCTTGGGGAGGTATTCTTTTCTTTTCTCTATATAATGTCACAGCATCATTGTTTTTTCTATTATTTTTTGGTTTCCTAGGCTATCACTTTTTACTGGCCAACGATAATTAGTATTTCTCAGCAACATAGTTTATCACTTTACTAATAATCATGAATGAATGAACTTGTCATTTTCAGCTGAATTGGATGGAAACACAAGCTTACCACTTTTATCGTACCAGATCATGAATCAACTGATCGCTAACTACTTGTATGGAAAGTCATTCACATGGGACCAAATAAAAAGGAATGGAGTAGGTAGACTCTTGAATACATAATGCTTCCAACATTGTATTTTTATATGTTTGTTCATAATATAATACACTAGGAGTAAACTAAAACTGCAAATGATTGTTTATGCATAATGAACTTTTTATCAAGCCCAAAAGACAGTATACAAATACATAACAAACTTTTAACCACTAAACCAATGTAGCATAAAATTTGAAAGAGAATAAGGTTGTCTACCTTGTGAAAATTGATGTTGTCGTCTAAAGGCAAAAAATGCCCCAACTTAGTGGACCTCAGCCAAGTAATAGTGTTCCTGCAAACAGGCAATAGTATAAGAGCCATGTTGAATTTCAGTGTCTCAGCTGCACCCTTAGCTGTAAGGAGACAATAACCCATAACTTTGAATGCACTTTTCTGTCTATACTGATAGAATTTCCAAGTGAAGAGCCCGGCCATTATCAAAATCCACAACAATAGGACCCAAATTCTCCTCCAATTTTCTTGCAAAAAATAAAGAAATTTTGTACTCATTCTTCTTATGGGACTTCTGTTTCTTAGTCCATGTAAGTTTTGACTCAAAGCCTGGCTTGTGTAGCTTAGGGCTTGACTGTAATTTAAGTATGTGTCCTTCTGTAGCAATAGTGTTTCCAATTGCCATAGCTGCATTAAGAATACAGGGTAACAAAGTAAGAGATATGATTAGAAAAGGTGGATCATTTCATGGAATTGATCACAAGAAGAAACAATGAAATTTTATGCCTGCTCAATGCAGCAATGTGGGTCATTTAGTGCCATGGTGCAAACTCAGAGCCCGCTCATGTCATAGGTAGGACTGGACAAAACTCTCGAACGGAATTGAACCCGAACCGCAGCCCAACCCAATTTCTAAATTCAATTTTTTGGCCAAATTATTAATTTCATTATTAGTCTAAAATCCAGTGTTCTAAATAGCGTAAAGCGTTGCGTAGCGTCGAGGTCGAGAATCAAGAATCATAAGCTAAAGCGTGTCAATGCGGAGAATAAGCGTCATAAAGCGTTTTGTACTTTTAATATTATTTTAAGTATAATAAATAGATTTTTATATTTAAAAAATAATTTTTTTTATATAAAAATAAACATACACATTTACTATTAAGCATTAATTATACTGTTAATGGATTGGACACTAAGTATAGGATTTTCTTGAGGTCTTGCACAATTAAATTCATTGAGGAACTAATTTTAGACAAGCAAATTTTGATAATCTCATAATAGCATATCATAGATTCATAAAATGCCTTCATGGTATTGATAAGTTGAGGGTAAAATTGATCTCTTCTTGAACTTTGTAGGTGATGGGCCGGGTTTTAAGTGTAGTGGGATGTTGGGTTTACTAAGTTTGGGCTTATTAGAATGTTATTGTTAGGTGAGATCCATTAACTCTAAAGCGGGTTTAATCGCGCTTAATCTCGCTTTGTTCCGACTAATCACGCTAAATCTCGCTAAATCGGTCAACAAAAAAAGTTGACCCCTATTTTACACGCATATCACAAAAGCGTCGCGTATAGCGCGCTATAGCCGCGCTATAGCGCGCTATTTAGAACACTGCTAAAATCTAGTCATTTTTAAGTTTTTATCATTCCCTTTCCAATTTCATACTTTCATTCGGTAAGCACGTGTCCACTAACTCCAAATCATTTGATAAATTGAAAACTTACATCTACATGTCCAAATCGAAGTCGCTGACTGCGGAGTCCGACTTTCCCTCTCTAACTGCCCATCGAAGTTACGAATAAACTTGTCATTAGTTGTATTTATGTATTATTGCTGTAAATGTTAAAAAAATTAATTATGGTACGAAACCGAACCGAACCTGAACGGTTCCATAATTATATTTGGACCCAACGGTTCCATTTATTAAATACTCGAAATTTTTTGTTCGGTGCAGTTCTTTTCAAAATCGAATCGAACCAGACCATGTCCAAATTAAATATTGAATCGAATCATGTCCAACCCTAGTCTTAGATGAGTTAGTAGTCGCCTAAGGCTTCCTATTTGAATGCCCCCATTTTTTTTAAAAAAAATTAAATATTAAATCGGATCATGTTCAACCCTAGTCTTAGACAAATTAATAGTCGCCTAAGGCTTCCTATTTGATGGCCCCCATTTAAAAAAAAAAAAAATTAAATATTTCTACTTTAGGTGAAAATATTTCAAAAATCAACAATAACATTAAAAAAATATTAAATATTACGGAAAGTTTCTTTATAGTGATCACTAGTTAGCCAATAAGCTGAACTCTCGTTATTATCTGTAAAAGAAAAGGCTTTAAAAAAAAAAAAAAAAAATCTCAGCTAAATGATTATTCTAAATATAGAATTAAAATCCAATTAAATTAGAAAATTGTACAAGTTATATTGTGCTTGCTTTGCTATAAATTTTGTTTTCTTGCCTGATTTTAAGTAATGGAAATGTTATGGGATTTTAAGTATCACCAATATTAATATATTTCATTATTTTGACTGTGGCTTCTTTCATCCCCTAATAAAAATAAATAATTATTCCCCCATTATTAACAAACCGAAACAATATTTATTTACCTAACCAATTGATATCAAATTTAAATTTTTATACACTAATTCGTTCTTCAACGTGTGTGTAGTTGAGCAAATTAACTAAATATTATGAAGATTTAGTCAATAATTTGTTGTCTAACTACTGACTTTCTCGTAATTAAAGTCCAACATCATAACTTTATTCGTAACCAATTTCTTTAGTAGCAGTGGTTGGTGCGCAATCAATTAATAAGTACAACTTAGGTATCAATATTAGCCCCCTGTTTGGTCCGAATTTAAATTCAAGTCAAAGTCAAACAATCAATATTAACCACATCTTTCATGGATCCCACAAATTTTCAACCACACATTTCAAAAACTTCTATTCAATCTTCTAAAAATTTAATTTTAATTATTTAAATGTACTACACGATGAACTTTAATGTATTGTTAAGAGTAAACAAATATCTCATATTTAAATCTCTTCGCTGTTCAATAATGAAAATTTCACATATCGATATTTGTGTGTGAAGGAACATCGTTAAGAAGAATTCAAATAGATAGAATAGCCAACCTCGATGTAGCCAAGTCCTTCAGGATCGAGCTCTTCCATGATCAAAGCTGCATATTCTTCTGCCTGTTCTTGTAATCTTGACAACTTATTTGCCGAGGCACTTAGCATAATAATCTACATGATGTAAATTAAAAAGAAAAGAAAAGAAAAATTATACATGTTATCTTCTTTGTATAATTTCAATAGATAATTACAAATTTACCCCCACCAACCCCACTAAACATTATTTAGCCCAAAGTCAAACATTAGTGCAATTCGGAGACTTCACCATAACATAGTTTGACATTCTTAGTTTTATTCATTCCAATTATTTTGTTTTTTGTTTTAACTAAATAGACATTCTAGAACATGGGTAACACTTACACGCGCATTGGAGTTGTTAGGTTTTGGAATTGTCACTTATCACGCCTAACACGTAGCTTAACTTTATTTAAGTTTAGCCAAACACTCTCTTAATCCCAGAACAAAATATAAATGAAAATAGGTCAGCCCTATTAATATTTTATGCTACCCAGAATCTGACAGACTGTGCTTTGCCGCATAATCATTTCTCCATTAATTGAAAAATTCCAATTAATGCTTAATCATTTTTTAATAATTGAGATTATTATTAATTATAAATTAAACAGACTGAATTTTACCTCTCTGACCTCCCCTTCAGTTATTCGACCATCTTCATTCTTGTCTACCCTGTAACATGTGAAACCATACTTTTTATGTCACCAAATCTTCGTTAATAACGAAACATGCATTATTTAACTATACTAAATTATGAAGAATGACTCAATCGACAGCTTTGTAAACTCAATGATGACACATAATAATGCTTACATGTCGAAGAAAATCTGGAGCCTGGAATCGAAACTTTGATCTGTAATTTGTGACCAAAATTCGTAGAGTTCGTCTATGCTAATCTTCTCCATCTGCATCCTACGCCTTCTGCTTAATGCATCAAATAATTCCAACGCAAATTCTTCGGAATCTCTCATTCCTAAAAGGAAAAAGTTCAAATGAATAATATAAAAAGCTTTAACAAGCATTTAGTTTTTTTGAGATAGAAAATGTCACTGACCTATGCATTGTGCAAAATTAGAACGGTAAAGGAAACCATCCTTTGCAAGCTTATTGAAATTGTTCTGAACTTCATTCCAGTCATTTGTTTTACTTTTATTGATAAATTTGAGTCCTCGGAGAGCTTTATGTGCGCCGGAGCGAGTCCGATCAAGCTGCGCACGTTGCCGGCGCATTGCTCGTGCGGCCAGCGCCGACTCTATTCCACCACCTCCATCTTCAGCGCCACCGTTAAGAACACGTGTCGCATGCCCGCGGCTCCATGAAAATCGCTTCGAAAGCTGCTTTGCTTTTGCTACTGCTTCAGCTTTAAATTCCTGAGACAATTGTCGGAGCCTACTGGAAGAGCTCCGGCGTATAGTTGGTGACCGGGAAGCTGACGTCGAAGCCGGTGTCGGCGTTTCATTTCCGGCGAAACCAGGAACAACGTCATTGCCAGAATCTATGTTAATGAACGTTGCAAGTTCAACACTACGTACTATTATTGTATCATCATCCTGGAGATCAAGAGTGACCTCAACAAACTCCTCGGCCGGATTTACCGAACCTCCTGAATCCGTTCCCGGCGATGATCCTTCACTGTAAACCGACTTTCCGGCGGTCACCGTGTCTGAGAATGACCACCGGCGTCCGTGTTTTCCAAACTCTTCCATTTAATCCTCCTAGAGTAGAAATCATAGACAGTTTTGAAACAAATATGGTCGAGTTAATTTTCTGTATTTCAACGAGTCTGAAGCTCCTTTTTTTGACGAAGTTCTACAGGGGCAGAAAATTGGACGATAGTATTACGCGCAAAGAATCAGAGAAAAAACACGTGAAAGGAGAGAGAAAAGTTTGGATTATCACTGACCAACTCTCGATGTTATATATATATATATATATATATATATATGGACATACATGGCATATACATACAGTAAATTAGCATGGTGTATAACTAAGAGGAAATTTATCGTGAATGACCGAGTTGGAATGGGAAATTGTAAAAAAGCCTCACTTTCTTTTTCAGAATAGCCTTCCTTTTTAATTAAGATATTTAAAATAACTTTCACATTAAAAAAAATGGAAAAATGAAAAAAAGAACACCCTCTCACCTTCTTCAAGTACCTTACCTTATCCCCAATTCTCATCTCCCCACCTTGCATGCAGCACTTATCTCCATACCGCTCCTTAACCGTGTTGCGTCTCCTTCCTCGGCCCCCTACTACTCGATTTACTCTGGGGTGTAGTAGACAAAATGTGACAATCGCAATAGGGGTAAAAAATTAAGAGCGTGTGAGAATATGAATATTATTTTAAATAAAGTTAAATAAGAATTTATCCTAAGAAAACAAATATATTACACAAGAAATACTAATAGTAATATTTTTTTCTTTACGTTAAAAAAAAAAAAAAAAAACGAAGTTTGAAAAACTCTCCTTAAAATGGAATCGAAATAATTAAACAGTGTTATGGGGACAAAGAATTATTGACAGCAGAGAATCATTGGAGTCAACGTCGAGCTGTTATCCACTTTCTATGTGGAATTTGCAAATACGGCTAAGAAAAATGAACCAACGCAACGCTGAAAAACAAAAAGGGAGAAGAAGGAGGAGGAAACGTCGTAGGCTACACAATATGACTTTAACTTTTCTTACAACTATATGAAATGTTTTGATATCAAAATTATAAATTAAAATTTTGTTTATTATTATACGAATTCATGTTCAGTATAGTGTACCAAATATGTAATTAAAAAAATTTGTTCGAAGTCTATTCTTTTAATTGTCTATTTTTGATCTTGAGTTCAAGTGCAATATAGAATGTGTCTCTTTGATAAATTCTTATTTCTAATTGAGAGAAGTATTTACAATTACAGTAAAATACTCGACTTTAATGTCGAAACATATGTTTCCATTTGGCTTGATGCCGACCCAAAGTCGAATCGTTGATTGATCTAGTTAAGACAATTTATATCATATTTTGTCGGTATGATTTGTAAAGTTATTCTCTATATAAAATTCAAACTAACATTTTAGATAAGTAATTTTTTACACAATTAAACATTCTTCTCTACATTTTTTTTTTTTTTACTTTTCATAGAGTTAAAAGGAAATATATAGTTTTCATTTTTCAACCAAAGAGAATTGTATACATAGGTTAACTTTATATTTTTTCTCGGCCAACTTATCAGTAATATTTCTACACAAATAAATATTTACTTTAATATATATTAAATCTCAAATTTATGTGAAAAGAAAAAAATATTTTTCAATATAAGCAAAATATTTCCAGTTTTAGCCCCTGTTTGATACACATTAAAATTTTCATTTTCATTATTTTATTCATTTTCAACCACACAATTTTCAATAAAATAATATTTTTCATCACATCAATAACTTTCTTTTATTTTTCAACCACATATTCTCCATCAATCTATTATTTGAGAATACATTTTTTTTAAAATACTGTGGCTCAAACAGATCCTTATTGGTCAAATTTAAGGTCGAGGTGACATCTTGTTTAATGACGTGAGTAGACAAAAGAATCAAAAAGAAACAACGCAATTTTCATCACGTCGTGACCAAAGAAAAATTTGAACAAAAGGACTATTTTTTTCAAATGTCTCTGCAGGTACCTTAAGCTTTAAGTTGGAAAGTGCATGAATAAAAAGACCTCAACTTTATGTTACATTTAGGTTAATTGTTGGTAGTCTAGGAAAATTACATTAAAGCTACCTCATATTAGGTGAGACATCTTCTAAAATAACTTTGCCCATCTGATAAAAATCAAATTTTTAGGAGATTTTGATAAAATTTGATGTAATGTGTGTTTGAGAAGTCGTGAATCTCATAAAATGTATGGTTAAAATTCATTGTTGATTTTGACTTAACTGAACCAAACATGGGCTTAATTACGTGAATTGCCATATGACAATCTTGTAATGTTGCGTTCAAGCAGTGTAACAGGTATAGAGATTCAAAAAATAACCATCAAATATGCCTTATTCATCCAAGATATTTATGTAAAATAAAAAATAAAAAAAATTAGATATGTAAATAGAAACTTGTCCCTTAAGATAGTTTCGAAAAATAAGTCAACTTGACAAAATGTGGCATTAGATATCATGGCAAAATGTGCACAACAACATCAAAATCTTCTAACACGGAAGATATGAATATTATTTATTTATTTGCAAATATAGAACGTCTTATTATTCATTCCGACTCTGATTTTTAGATAATCTCATTTTAATTTCGACGGTAATTGGTCAGAAATCCCTAATCTTTTATAAGTAAATTCATGTTGGATGAGTATCGAAAGTGGATTTTCCGAGATAGATTTCACCAAAACTTTTATCAACTTGCATTAAAGATCGTCTATATAGTTAATTATATAAGAGTAAAAATAAAAATATGACTAGTTCAAAAATTTATGAGGACAAAGCCCATTTCTTGTGTTTGGTTGACTTACAGCTGTCCCTTAAACCACTCGAACAAACCTTTTTTTTTTTAATTGAGTCGAAGAAGTCTATGGTTTTCATTTCTGTTTTGAATATTAACATCTTAACTAATCTCTAGCAATAATGATCGAGTTGCCAATTTTTTTATGAAAGTAAACCCAAAAACATACTTGAACTTTAATTACATATTTGCTAACCCGTATTAAGTTGTACTAGATAATACAATTAAGCAATTGTTTTATAATTTTTCATCTAATCGATCACTTTTTATTATTTAAATAATCTAGAAGCAAAATTATATCAAAATAAATTTCTAATATATTGATTATATGTCCTGCTTCAATTGGTATTTTATCGTGTAAAGTTCTATTATGATAATTCAATTTTAGTATCGTTTATTCATCTCCTTTTTGTCAATGGGAAGAAAAATAAATACGATTGGATTATTTAAAATTATAAGATTTATAATAGACATGTTGGGCATGGATATGATAGATGTTTTCAATCTAAGATCAATAAAGCCTAATAGGTCAGGCCACCAATTTTAAAAAGTTCTCGTTTTGGACTTAAATTTAAATGTTTCAAGAAAAACTGGGCAAAAATTGTGAACGCCATTAATTTTGTGGTCCGTTGATAACTTTTTTGAAAATACCAAAAAAAAGAAAAGTGGAGATGCGGGGTATCGATCCCCGTACCTCTCGCATGCTAAGCGAGCGCTCTACCATCTGAGCTACATCCCCAATGTGGGATTACTTTGCATTATTTAATATATAACATAAATGTTATCCACAGTCATCCAGCTATTAGTCTGATGAAATACGTAGAATTTTACTCGACAATTAAATTGTTTTTATTTTTTATTTTTTTATGCTCCCTTTGGCTTGCTATCCAGGCTCCGCATGTGTTCTTATATAAATAAATATGACTTTGTCCATATAGTTACTATGTTAAATAAATAGTGAACACGAGAATTTGCCAATTTAATTGTCGAATGCATAGAATAACAACCTGATTGTTAGTAACATAAAATATATCCTTCATAGTATACGGCCATACCATAGTTCATCCATTTATCTCTAGTTCGTTTGCATATCCAATATTTTGTTCAACTGATCTCTATGGGAACATGTTTTGTTTGATTGTTAAAGCATTTTTACTTACATGATGATTCGAATCATTTAATATATGAACGGGGAATTTTATACACTATAGAACAATTACGAACATACAATCTTCCATTTGCCTCATCAAATGATCTACACAAGGCAAGGCAGGGCAATAAATTCCTCGTTACAAGTAATGTTACAACATTAAAACCTAAATCCCATCAAGTGACGTCAAATCATACACAGCATTTCTACCCTACATGTGACAATATATACAAACCTAACAGTTTAATATTAACTGTAGTAGCAACACCTTTACGAATTAACAGTATTTGAGCATTCCATCTTGCCAACCGCCCAATTCCACTCCGGTGGGGCCACCTTCCTCTACTACTCTACTAGGTTGTCCACGACCTGAGAGAGTGGTGAAATCCCACATGATTTCTTTACAAAGTTGGGACTGTAATTTTCTGTTTCTGCACCTTACTTCCTAAATAGTTTGCTAGGAGAGGATTTGATGGACCGGAGTGCTGACCAGTTTAATTGTTCTTTGCTTCCAGACATGGTATGACCAATATACTCATTCTTTACATCGGCCGAGCGCCTAAGCTTCTTCGAGGGAAACCCTTCATCAGAACCTTTGACTTTGACCAAATTGTCGGGTCCCATCTTTGGTTTTGGTGCCGCAAATAATTTTTCAGATTTGACAGATTTCAACTTGCAAGTTTTCATGGACATTTGGGAAGGCTTCTTCAGTAATTTAGTCACTCCACATGGATTTTGCTTCAAGGAATGAGTTGCCATCTCACACAGCATTTGAGCAGCAGCAAGGTGTGATGGAGTGTGCTCATCAGTCACTGCTGAAAATATGACAAATAGAAAAAAGAATTAAAAATGTTTTCGACGATCAGTTCAAGAATCTAAAACATTCAGTTATGAATAGAAACTCAGCTATTCCAACAGTTGGTCACATAAAAATGAGTCATGTTTGGCTAGATCTTATAAAGAAGTAAAAGATAGTTCTAAGCAACTCTTTATTTTCAAACATTGGAGAACTTTTTTTTTCTTACTTTCAAGTATAAAAAGGCCAATTTGAAAGTAACTCATGTTAATATTTCCAACTTTGACTAAAAAAAAATTATTTAAAAAGTTAATAAGTAAACTTTTTTCTTCGGTTAAACAAATGTTACCTTCACGTCAAAATACATAACTAATATCCAACTTTGACCAATTTTTTTTTTTTTAAAAAGTTACTTTTTTCTTTATGTAAACAAATGTTACTAAGAATATGAAAATAAGAGCGTGTTTGGAGATGATTATAAATAATATAAATTATAAATAGATATAAATAAGCAGTGAATAAATTAGTAGTACTTGTAGATTCGACAAAATATGCGAGTAAAAAGTATGTTTGACTAAAAGTGTTTATAAATTAAACAACACCCAAACATGCTCGTCTAACATTACAATCAAAATGCTTTGACCAATAAAAAAAAAACTTATATATTCTAAAGCTTATTTAATTTTAAATTTGTGCAAGTAAACTTTTTAAGTTTAGCCAAACATGGTACACGTATATTATGATGGTAATACACTGTTCACGACTTCTTTCAATGATTCCACTTCTGGTTTGGTTCAACATATTTATCTGAAACAAATCCCTAAAAAAAGTTGTCTACTGTGAAGAAAAAGCAAACAATATAAGTGAATATATTGAGTTATGGACATTCAAAATTGGATGTCAACTAATTGCAACCAGATTTGAATAAAATTTACCTGGAAAAACCTTGGAACTTGAGCATGCTTCAGACATGGATAAAACCTGTTCAGAGGACGTAATTTGAGCAACTTCATATCCTGGAGGTCCCGGCTTGAGATTTACTGTAGGAACTAAACTGTGATTGTATGTGAATGATTCCAAGCCCTCGAGGTAACCAGTAGAACCTTCTTGAATAGAGGAAATATTGTTTACTATTACCCATCTACCTTGGCATATGGTACGACTGGAGGACATTTTAGCTGCATCAGTAACTGATTTATTGTGCCCCGAGAAAGTATGTGACCATGGAAAAGGTGGTAAGCCAATCCTGTGACAAACTGACTTGCCTAAACGGGGATCAGGATTGTTTCTTGAAGAAGGCTTGGTAGCATCAAGAAGTAAAGAATGTAAATCCTTTGGTGGAGGAAGTGCAAGGCGCTCTAAGACATCTTTTGGATTATATAGTGGGGAATCGACAGTTAAAGTGGATGTTTTGATCTTCTCTTCACAAGATTCCTGAACCTTTGCAAGAAGCTCAATTAATTACTCAAAATTTCGAGACCAATTAGAAGTTATTTTGCATACAAGTATTTAACCAGGTTCTTAGGCATGTTGTATGCAATGTCAAAAGATCAAATAATGCCAACAACAATAATTGCTACCGTTATAATCTTGCAGCAAGATCCCTAAACCTTTATAAACAATCTACAGCCAATTGGTTATTCAAAATGTTACAAGCAATTACAAACTTTATACCTTTTGAGCTAGGATGCACAGACATGGATGTGGGACATGGACATGTCAGAGACACAACTTTTGAAAAAGAGTAGGTAAAGGACGCATGGGAATATCTGTATGGAATACAGGACGCCACCTTCAGGAGTATCTGTGGACTGTAGGTGCCCAATACGTGTCGTCAGGCCTTTCCGCCCTAGAAATGTTAATCCTTCAAACCGCATGAGTATGCCACTGGCTTCTTACGTATATTCTAGGCATTACTGCTCAAACACTATCTTAATGCCAGCAATAATACCATCACATTTGATTTTCTATGCTCCACGACATATTAATATGCCACTGATTCTTATGGGCATTACTCAAACAACATCACAATGACAGCAAAATAGCTTTACAATTGATGTTTATCCCGTAGTGAAGATGTACATAAGGTTTTGGCAAAGATCACTTACAAATGATGCTTGCAGCATATGAAGTCAAAGAATATTCATTATTCAATGATGAGAATTCATGAAAACTCAAGGAATTCAGCCTCAGTGCAGTTAAAAAATTATCCTACAACCTTTTTACCTATGGATTGTGAAGCATAGAGCAGAAACCAATAGGCTGTAATACTAGGCATAAACAGGAATATCGGCAGATTTAAAGTATAAGAAATCCTGCCAAACAATTAATAGAGAGTCAAGTTGATCAACAAGATTATGGTTCTATTGATCTGCATAACCTTCGTTATCCATTTATTATTACCCCATCTTTAGGTGCTCCTCACCAGCTAAGCGTAGTTCCGCGTATATCAAGAATTCAAACTAACCTTGTCAGAGGATGTCAAATCTGCAGCACATGAATCTTCTTTATCACCATCAGATTGGGTAGCTGTAAAGCCAGCAATCAGCAATCCTGTTGAACTGTTACTGCTGTCATTTTCAGCACATTTCTGGGCAAGAACCACCTTTTGGAGCCTAAGGACAGAACAGGCATTTCTTACTGAATTCAAAAGATTATCATTCGAATTTGCAGCTTTCTTTCCCTTGTCTTTGGTAATACTAGGGCAGTTATAACTGCCATCAAGGAGCTCGTTCAAAGACAGCTCATTGACATGTTTCGTGATATCAAAAGCATCAGGTTTTAAACCATATACACCTGAATAAATTGTCCGTAGTCAGATCAATCATTTCACAAATAGTCTTCAAACAAATATTATCTGCTTAAAATCTTAAAGCTTCAGATCAACCAGCACACACAAATACACATAAATTAGGCTGCATAATTTTCTATTATTGATATAAAAGGAACATGGTACAGACTATGCAAACAAAAGAAGATGCCATTCTGGACGTGAAAAAACTATCCACTAAATGTTATTATATCCTTGAGCCAGAAACCTGAAACTGTCGTTAGCTGAAAAAATCAGATTTATACTCTATATTATGTGAGGGTAGTCAATAGAACACCACATCATAAAAATTCAGGCTGCCTCAAATCAAAAACAAGAAAACTTCCACAATCGTATTTAAGATTGAGAATGAGAATTAAAATCTTAGCATTGTTACAAAATTTTTGTAACTTAACTGTTAATAAATCCACTTAAGAACATAAATTGATGCATGCAGTCCCCAAAATGAAAGCGTGCCATGGTGCCCTTGTTTGAGCCCCATTGTCTCAAAACTCATTTTCAACTATATATTCTCCCAATAAAATGTTGCAATATTGAAACATCTTATAGACATGATGCCTCATGTTAAAATTATGTTGGAAAGGAGAAAACTAAATGGAAGAAACTGACTAGATAAGTTTTGAGTTATTAAGAATATAATCATTTCTACTGCGAAATGAGAATCTACCAATCAATGCAGTTTACCCAACTGAGTTCACGACAACATTTCTCTCATAACTAGAACCAGTTCCACAACCCCGAAAAGAATGGATACGCATATCAACTTCTTTAATAAAAAAGAGATACTGTAGATACACGCGATGGAGTTTCAATTAAAAGGCAGATTTTTTTATTTTTTGACAAAAGATATGCTTTAACATGATTTCCTGATAATTTGTTGAAAAAGTTCACTTAATTGTTTCAACCGTCAATGAGGCCTCATTCTATCAGTTAAATGGCTTATGGCTTTAGGCCATTTGATGATAAGATAATTTGTGAAACCCAACTGCCACCAGAAACATTGTGGACTATATCCATCATTTCCGTACAATAAGAAAATAACTCTTTAACCAGAACAGCTCAGAAAGTTATCTCCGTCCATTGCAGTAAGGGGGAGAAATTTTGAATCTTACAAGAGTGGCATTTTCTTTTGAGGGACGGACAGGGCAGACATCTGATGCGCTATATGGCACCAATAATATTTTAAAAGCTCAACTCAAGTTCTAAATCATGCAAAATAAGATAACAAAATATAAAAAAATGGAAACTTAATTGAAACTGACAATGTTGACATACTCATTTATAACCTAGGTAAAAAATGTGCATGCTTATTTTGAATGCCTCTTGGATCTGTTCCTCTCTTGATTACAAGCTGGCTGCTTGCTTGCATGATAAATTTGGGAACCCACAGAAAGTGACGTTGGTTGGAAAATAAATTTCTCTCTAGCAGGATGCTTTGGCATGAATAAACGCATATTTTGGGAACAATTCACTTGATAGTTATTTCTCTAGTTCTCTTTCATTTGATTTTTTCATTTCGGGCTGTGGGGTTACGTGAAATTCTTTGCATGCAAATTTCTTTTTCAAGTTGTCAAACAGTCATATAATCGAAACATATATGGGAAGATGGATTTAGGGTCAACTCCAAATGTATTGGGTATAAACATTAGCTCGTTGTGTCTTGCTTTGTATCGTACATGATTACTTCAATGAATGATAGTTGACTTATTTTCAATTTCTTCGAAAGATCTTCATCAAGATTAAGAATCGGATTCTATCAAACCATATTGCGAAGGACTCCCCATATTTACTATTCCAGTTATTCACATTAATTGTTACGGTGATAACGCTTGAAATTTTTATAAGAATGGCTAAAAATAAATAATCTATTAGCACGTTCATTGAAATGAAAATCCCAAGAAGAAAAATTTTAAAGCTTAGCCGCTAATTACCAAAAAAGTTGTTGCTTCCAGAAGCTGAATTGAAGCTAACCAACCCATTCTTCAGAGACAATGAATCACATCTACTCTTGGAAACCATCCTATTTCTTTTATCCCCACGCTTGCCATTTGAACAGTTCTTTTGCTTGGCCACTTGAGTTTTCTCTACACAGGAATGGGAATAAAAATGCTATAAGTGAAAGAGCCGAGAGAGTTTCTAGCAATTCAAAACACAACAATACACAAGTCAAACAGGTTTTAATGCCTGGATCACTAGCATGTTACAAAATGTTATTTTTTTCTGCAGCATATCGTTGCTATGAACTCCGGCTAAGTTGAAAGTGCACCAATGTAATGTTTTTTAGCTATATCTAGCATTATTCAAACTTGTACTTACCAACTTATGGACAGGATACATCGTTGTTAATGACAACAAATGCTTTCATAAACGAAAGCAGATTGCCAGAATCTAAAATTAAGAAACCTGGAGCCGAAGCTGATGAAAATGCAAAACTTTAATTTCTTATAATGAGATTTGATGACAACTAAGCATGAGCAGTATCGATTAACGAATGAACAGATTTGATTCATTTGGCAGAACACTACACTTGAAGTTACTTTTTTTTTTTTTGAAAGGTAAAAAGCACTACACTTGAAGTTACTTTAAGCTCTCAAGTTTTCAAGGAGCTATTAAGCATTGGTAGAACTCAAATCAAGCAAAATTGGGTCAACACTCTGACTTTAATGATTAAAAGAGACATTTGAGACCCCTTACTAGAAAGTAAAATTCAGTGAGAATTCTGATGTTAAAAAAAAGGTATCCTAAGCAATAGCAATAAAATCGACATTCCTGGTATAGTAGATGCTTAAAAATCCTCTCTTACATTTTAAAATTTTTTGTCCTTCAACCAACTAATTTAACCTTTCAAATATTTTCAACGATATTTCTGATGATGAACTGTTAAATTATAAAATTAATGTCTTAAATGGAAAGAAAATAGAATGCTTCCATTGTTTATATTTTATCTTTTCATAATATGCACGTGCCTTTAACTTGTAGTTTATGATTTTTTCCAGTGTAGGCACGGTCACATTGCCCTCAAATTAATCCTCCGCTTAGTTTTTTATTAAGTGTGTTAGAGAAGATAAAAACTTTCAAATTAAATAGATTGAGTACCAAATTAATCCCCAAAATCTAGACAAAACTTGTGAATGGAGCTAACAAAACTTCTGGTGCAAATATAGGAAAGGGGTAATGGATGTATTCAAATCAGTTCTCAGTCGCACAAAGTCTAATTATTGCTTTTGACATGCACAAGATACCTGAAATAATAACAATTTAAAAAGAGAAAGACAGAGAAATGAAAGCGAAAAGATGATTTAGAGTCATCAGGTATCTATGGTGATACTTCTGTCTAAACAGGACTCCACATCTAGGAAGTATGTTATTCTTCTGAGAGTTTCACTGAAAGGAAATGACAATGGCAATGATGTGCGGAAAAGGGAGGAGACATCAATCTTCAGTGTTTTTCATTTTTCCTTCCCTTAATGTGAAATTCGAATGCAAGACTTGTGACTATTTTGTTTGGAAAGCCTTGCTAATACCGAGATAGAGCTTTTACATTTTCTTCTCAGCGTTTATATTGAGTATAGACCCTAACTGAAAGCTCAAACCCACAAACTTAGAATTCCCACGTAGACAATGCTTTAAAGGGCGATCACCTTTAGCAGTTTCTCAAGAGAATGCAACAGAATTTGACGAAATGCTTTTGTGAGGATGAACAGTTAAAAATAGGTCCTATCTGTAATCAATTTCCGGTGAATGAGCAGAAATTACCAGTTCTCACAAAGCAATTAGTTCCAAACACAATTCTATATATGATATGAGATCCGAGATATGGATATCCGCTTCAAAACAAGCAAAATAGGCACACTGCTTTCTTACCTGAAGTTGAATGGTATTAAATGCATTTGCTTCAAATAGTTCAAGTTCAGGCTGAATTTCGACACTTGAAGGACTGACCGATAAATTTAGTGAGAGATTAGGATCTAGGTTGAAAGTTGAAATGCAACAAATGCATACAGATTTGAACGCGTTGTATTAAGAAAACTGAAAATGCAGCTATGACTGGACGTAAAACAAAAAGCTCAAGACCCTGTTGCACATCACCACATGAATGACTTAACAAAGTTGAACCTGAAAAATGTTTTCTGAACATTTATAAATATGCAAGATAGAAATTTAAAAAGACAAATAATATTTCTTTCCCTGGGAAATTAATAAGATAGTTTTATCTATCCAAAATATTATTTGACATGTAATACCTGTAATAATACAGCTTGAAGGATATGATGCAAGCTCAGTAGAAATCCCATTTACATTTACTAATCCAGTTTTACATGTCGAAACTTCTATCCGTGCCATTCGGGATCTCTTAGTGAACCCACTGTTATTTCTTGATATTTTCCCAGATTTCCGTAACAAAAGTTTATCCTCTGGCTCTGACTTCAATACAAGAGAAGTTACGTTCCTAAACTCAGAATCTTTCAGGGTGTCGTCACTGGGAAAACTTGAAACTGGGCTGGCCTGCCTATGAAGTTCAGAATCAGGCATCTTGGTCCAAAGAACTGTTGTAGATGCATTAACTGCAGGAATTTCATTGACATAATCATATTTTGGGAAACTGTGAGTTACAAATGTTGGCGTACAATCATATATGGATTAGTAGGCTTTGGATGGTTTACCTATATTGCTTCCACTGCGTTCGAAGAAAAGCATTACACAAAAATTCAAAAGTAATAAAGGCAATTTCTATATCAACATCTAAAGATGAGAAAATCAAGAGAACAAAAATGAAAGGAAAGGGACCGAAAAATAATTAAAATGAGCTACATCATGGTCCCCACTAGACATCGTTGGCATTTAAAGGTAGCTACCCCATGAATCTAAATACTACCCGTTCTCTAAAAAAAAAGAGACATTATATAAGCAAAATCTTCAAGGAAATAAGGTTTTATCCACTACAATTTTTATTAAAATTCTGTGGGTTAAGTTCCAAGAAGAGTGATTAAGAATGAAGAAAATAGTAGTAAGATGATACCGACAAGGGAAACCAGAAAAAGTCAACAGCTCACTCATTGCTCATGCATATCTTCATCTTTTCTTGTCACAATTTTCACATTAAATAACAGTAAATAGAAGGTAAAACATTTCAACATTGTAGAAGATGAAGCTCAGAAAAAGAACAAGAAATATAAAAGGTTAAAGGACTCTTATGTTATAAATTTCATTTAATCTTGACCTGACGAACAACATAAAGGGCATGATGAAAAAAAGGCTACTTCTATTTCAGCTCCGTCTAGTACTAGTTCTTAGCTCCCAAATTTTTAAATCCGTTACAGTTTCTCCAGAAAGATGTCGTCAAAGTTAAAACCTTTACCATACTAATACAGTGATGTGAATACCATCTTCAAGCAACTTTCAAACTTCAAAAGCCATCTTCTAGAAACAGAAAAGAAATAATAATAATAATAAGAGAAAAAAAGAACTAAATATCAGATAATACACCAGAAAACACATTTAATTATGATCATAGATGCACATTAAAAGAAACCCAATAATACAAATACTCTAAAAAATCGACAACCTATTTTCAAGCAACAACCTTTTCGGACACCAAAACTGCTAGAAATCTCCGGTTGCGGTCCCTCAGCTTCGTCCACCACATCACCGCCAGCACCACCAAAACCCTCAATCGATCCCATCAGCTTTGCCACCACCGTCGGCTGAACCACCTCCACTGCCGCTTCCATTCACCGCAAATAACACCGCCGCGCAGAACCCGCGCACAAATTCAACCAAACAATTTTTTGTAATCTCATCTCAACTCAAAAAAAAAAAAAAAAAAAAACTCATTTTTTCAACAATTCATATCAAGATTCAGCTGAGTTGAAATGATTGAGCTAAGTCTGCACTGAAGTGATGGAATAGCCACGGGCATGGAGGAGGTTGAAGAGGATTCGAGGGGTAAATCGGGGAATTCAGGTGGTTGCGGCTGATGAGAGAGAGTCTAGGGCTAAAAATTAAGGGGCAGAATGGGAGAGTATTTATAGTTTTCGGGAAACGAAGAAAATGAGTAGACTGGGTTACAAACACAGCAGGTCACCCGACTTTCATTGAAAGTTAATTTTAGTCACTTAACTTCTTTTTTCATTCTAACGTAGTTACTTATTTTTGAGTTTGGTCACTAGTAGAATTCGATCACGAATTTAATGTCATTTTCTATGTAGAAAAAGATTTTTTAGTGGACTCCTTTTGACATTATTTGGGGTGGATTGGACAACAGTGCAAACTCAACAATGCGATTTTGTCATAGTAACAAGTTATATGATTATTACATAACTAAACATAGGGCTAGACACGGTCCGATTCTAAAAAGAATCGAATAGAACCAATTTTTTCGGGATATTTAATAAATGGAACTGTCGGGTCTAAATATAATTATGAAACTGTTTGGGTTCGATTCCGTTTAGTTCGATTCGATTCACTTCGGTTCCGTACCATAATTATTTTTTTAACATTTACAACAATACTATATAAATATAACTAATGACATGTCCATTCGTAGTTTCGATGAGCAGTTGAGAAGAAAAATTGGATTCGGCAGTCAGCGGCTACGATTTGGACATGTAGATATAAGTTTTCAATTTATCAAATGATTTTGAGTTATTTAACATGTGCATAAATGTATGAAATTGGAAAGGTAATGATAGAAACTTAAAAATATCTAGATCTTGGACTAATAATGAAATTAATAATTGAGCCAAAAAATTGAATTTAGAAATTGGGTTGGGCTGAGCTAGCTAGATATGGACTTGGCTTGGGAGTTTGGGCATTAATCACTAAATTAATTAATTTGCTAATTTATTTAGGAAAAATTAAAACAATTCAATATAAAAAATTAAAAACTATTTAAATTTGATTCTTGGTCTAAAATCGAACCGAATCCATGGGTCTCGATTTAAATACTCGTTCGAATATTTAACTTATGAAAAATTGCTCGATTCGGTTCGATCCGATTCGATTCGAGAGTTTTGTCTATATCTAACTAAACATTTAATGAGTCTCATTAGCACTTATTGTATTCATGTAAGAAAATCCCTATATCGTGTAAGAAAATATGTTAATTTCTCTGATAAATCCTTATTGTTGCATGTTTTGAAAGTTGTTTAAAAATGGTTTAAATTATAAATTAATAAAAATGTGTGGTTAAAACGAGACTTTGCTTAAGGTTTGGTGACCAGTGATGATTTTTACTAAGTAGTGTCGTCGATGAGGTATATTTCAGTGTGGGTGGCGTACGCGTGATTCGTCTGAATACATTTAGCCCACATGGATTTATCCAACTGGGTTACTTTCACCTGCGATAATCCCTTAGGAAGTCCGTATATATAGCCATTGGAAATCAACCACGTGTTAGTAAATAAGTCTATGTGCTTAAAGTCCTTGAGGTTTTAATAATGAAAACAGGATGCGGAATACTGTATTGTTTCTCAGGGTAATGAATGGACTTTAATACCCCCATAAAAGTGTGCGTTCTGATATATGGGATTCTAGAATGCCTTTGGCACACCTTCTCTGAATAATGGATAATTTTTATGAATTTATCCAATACACTGTTTGAAGTATGTAATTAATTACTATTCAGAATTATATTTTTGTTGAAGATTTAAATAGTATGTAACAAAAATGCTATAAATTTCAAAATATGAATTATTTATTTTATTATTTAGAAGTAATTAGAATAATATTAAACTGTTTGAACCTTTTTTTTTTTGTCCAAAATGTGTTTTGAAATAATATTTAATTAAAAAATAATGAATATTTTCGAATTTATGTATAATATTATTTTATTAAAAATTGTACGATTAAAAATAAAATTGAGAAAACTATATTTTGAAATTAACAAGGACCAAACAAGGATAAAATAGGGCAATACGTGTCAAGGATTTGTTTCAGGACACCCTATGGACTTTAAGCCTCGAGTTTTGCTCAAGCGTGCAGAAAGTCCTTCGCAAAATTAAACCTTAGCTTTCACTGAGGGTGTGTTTGAGTCACATTATTTTAGAAGAATGTATTTTAGAATAGTAGATTGATGGAGAGTGTGTGGTTGAAAAAAGAAAAAAAATTTATTAATATGATAAAAATATCATTTTATTGAAAATTGTGTGATTGAAAATGAAAATTATAACGCGTGCCAATCGGGGGCTATAAGCATAAAATAATTTTAACTAAAAGCGTTGTAACATCTTAAAAATCGTTAGGTCGAGAAGAGCAACTCGATATTCGTTTTCAACTTCCAGTTTCGATCCTTCTCCATAAGCCCCAATTTATCGAATTCTTCTTCCTAATTTCACATATGTAATGAAGTGTAAATCGGTGGCTTGCATATGGTCCACCTCGCCGCCTGTTCACAGAGTCACCGCCGCCGCCGTGCTTCATCAGCCGCCGACACTCTACACCGGCGGATCCGATGGCTCCGTCATCTGGTGGAACCTTATTTCCTCCCACGATAAACAGGTAAACTAAATTAAAATTTATAAAGAATTCAAACTTTTTCTCATCGAAACTATATATATATATATATATTGAATACTGTATACTTGATTCAGCTTTTTAGTTATGTAAGTTGGTATCTGCACAATATGCCTCGTGCACATATATTGAATGCTGCATACTTAATTCATTGTACATTGCGCGTTTAATAGTGTCAACATTAGTTAACCAGATGAAGTTTGCAATTATATTTTTTTTTGGGTCCAATTTCGTTTTCTGGAGGTTCGTGTTGTCCACATGGAGTCACGGACATTTGATTAATTAATCTTTTACTGACCAGGAAATAAAACCAATTGCTATGTTGTGCGGTCATGCTGCTCCCATAGCTGATCTAGGGGTCTGCTTTCCTGCTGCAAGTGCGGGAAATGGAAAGTTAGATTACCCGAGTAATGTGCTATCAAATTCTAACTCAGTTGACTATGGTGCATTAATTAGTGCATGCACTGATGGTGTATTGTGCGTTTGGAGTAGAGCCATGGGACACTGTAGACGTAGAAGAAAACTGCCTCCTTGGGTGGGTAGTCCTTCCATGCTCCAACCATTGCCTGAAAATGGTAGATATGTATGTATAGCCTGCTGTTTTGGTGACTATGAATATCCTGTTGGAGAGTCTGAGACTTCGGTGGACAAAGAATCGCAACAGGGAAAACCATCTAAGTATACAGTTCTAATTGTGGACTTATACACTCTAACAATTGTCCAGACAGTTTTTCATGGGAATTTGTCTATTGGACCTTTGAAGTCCATGACAATAGTTGTGCCCATTGGAGAGATGGAAAAATGGTCAGTGATGATGATTGATTCATTTGGTAAGGTACAATATCTACCTATAATGAAGAAATTTGACTTGAAGGGGGACAACTTGTCTGGCACACCAGAAGATTTGGCTCATATGGAATTGATGGATTGTGTAGATGGGTCAAAAGAAAAGGGACCCCTAGTGACATTTGCAAAACGTGGCCGGGTGATAGCACTTGTATATAGAACATATTGCACGTTCAAGCTGGTGGATGATGGTACAATTTTTGGCAAGATTTCATTTTTAGATGACCAACTTTGTCTTGAAGACAAGTTGCATGTAACGGGTGGTATGTTTCTAGGAGATGATGAAGCCAATATGAGAGTTAAGTCTTGGAATTCTAATTATGATTTTATGGAGGAATTTGCTGCGTGGAATGACAGAGGTTCAGCTGTTATATACAGGATATCATACTCATGTAATATGTTCATGTTTGAGCGTCTAGCTGCCATCCCTGCCGCATTGTATCCTCCCGATTTGAGATTATCCATTTTATTTATTCCTTTCAAGAAGTATCTGCTGCGCATTGGATCAATTTGCTTTTCCAGTGAGGAAACTTCACTCTGGAAACCTCATGTTACTCTCTGGCAATTGCCTCAGCATCATGGTGATTATGGGAAGCTCTGTCCGAAGTGTGAAAAGCTTGGTGAAGGCACTTTATTTGATGTGTGGGATATGAGTTCCAGTTCATGTGAAATTAAGCGTCCAAACATCAATGCTGGCCAAAACGAAATAAGTGTGAATGATCACATGACCACCTTACAAAGTTCTGTTTCTTCAAGTGACGTAGAGAAAGCATGCACAAACAATTGGAGATATGGTACTCACCAAGGACAGCCAGTATCATCTTCAATGGTCATATCTGATTCCTACCTTGCACCGTGTGCCATTGTGTATGGCTTCTTCAATGGTGAAATTGAAGTGGTACGTTTCAATATGTTTTTCACGAGATTGGATTCAAATGGTGAAACTCCATCTCAGGAAGCAGATGCATGTGCGCCCAAACAATCTCTCTCAGGGCACACAGGAGCAGTACTATGTTTAGCATCTCATCCTATGATGAGTAGATCTGGGGGATGCAGCCTGAATCATGTTCTATTGTCAGGAAGCATTGATTGCACAGTTCGTGTATGGGATCTTGACACTTGTAATCCTATTATGGTAATGCATCAACATGTAGCTCCAGTACGCCAAATAATTCTTCCCCCAAATCGAACGGCACACCCATGGAGTGACTGCTTTCTCACTGTTGGCGATGACTCGTCTGTTACCCTTGCTTCACTTGAGACTTTGCGGGTTGAGAGAATGTTTCCTGGACACCCGTCCTATCCTGCAAAAGTCGTGTGGGATGGCATAAGAGGATATGTGGCCTGTTTCTGCCCTAAGTCTTTAGAAACATCAGATTCACTTGACATGCTATACATTTGGGATGTAAAGACAGGTGCTAGGGAGCGAGTGCTTCGTGGAGCTGCTGCTCATTCTATGTTTGATCATTTCTGTATGGTTATCAACAAAAATGAACCTTCTGGCATTGTGATGAATGTAAATACTTCAGCTTCCTCTTTACATTTTCCAATAACCGAGGAAACAAAGTTTTCAGAGTCTTATTCAAAATATTCCGGCCATGCAAGTTCTTCACAAAACATCTCCCCTGTTACTACAAGCAGAATTGAACCCACTACATCAGCAGCATCTAATGCTAGAAAAGGAACTGCTGCAAAATCAGTTCAACCCACGTTGTCAGTCTTCCAAAGTGCCAAGCACCTAATTAAAAGCTCTTGCCCTTTTCCCGGCATTGCCACTTTGTGTTTTGATCTCACTTCTTTGATGTCTCTTTGTTCAAAGCCTGAGTTGTTCAAAGGTGGCTGTAATATTGGAGAGAAAACTCATGTGAAAGAAGCTGGAACTGATGCACCCAAAGATGACGCCCATATGAGAGATAGTGCTCCTTTGAAGGAACTGGGATATGAGGTGCACAACACCTATAATGTGAGTCGGCAAAGTATTTCTGTTTTAGATCGGACTTCGGTTCCTACAATAGAACATCATGAGTGTGTTCGCTTGCTTGAGGAAGGCCTACTTCAATTTAGCTTGTCATTTTTGCACTTGTGGAATGTGGATCACGAGCTTGACAACTTGTTAGTTACTGAAATGAGGCTAAAGAGACCAGATTCTTTTATTGTAGCTTCTGGGTTGATCGGAGACAGGGGATCTCTGACACTGACATTTCCATGTTCGACGTCGACTCTTGAGGTACCTTGATCAATTTATTGAGTTTGGCATTGCTCTTGATTTTTTCAATTTGTATTTAGACAAAATATATTATTATCTCAGCTATGGAAATCATCACCAGTGTACTCCGCAATGAGATCACTAACTATGGTATCCCTTGCCCAGCACTTGATTAGCTTATCCCACTCCTGTTCATCAGCCAGCAGGTATGATAGTTTTGAACTTTATGAAATTGTATTGAAGATGTTACAGTTCAATTTGAACTTATTTCCTGTATTGTTCTTATGTTTGAGGTAAATTTGGAATTGGCTGCACAGGTGAATGTATTGAGTAGCTGAGTTCATTCTTTTGCTCAAAAGTTGTCTGGTGGTTTATTATAGGAGTGTCTACACAATTTCTTAGGGTTCACATTCACTTTCATAAGGATTGTTTCACACCTTAAAAAAGATCTTTCATAACGAGTTTATTAATATGCTTGATTCAAAAATGCGTTTGAGGCACATGAATACAAGCAAGGTTCTTGCACCTTTTACTTCCAAACTTTAATCCATTTTCGTCTGGTAATTGGGGCTATTTATGTAATGCCTCTTATCTACAGTGCTTTAGCTGCATTTTATATGAGGAAATTTGCAGAGAAGATCCCAGATATAAAGCCCCCTTTGCTTCAGGTAACACATCATGTATTTGATTTTGGTTATTCTCTATTTCTCATCTCGTTGATGATCAGCTTTAGTTGGTTCTAACCATTCTTTTCCTGTGAAATCATTAAATTCTGGAATAATTTGATCGGTGTATTACTGAAATGTCTTGAGATTTACTTTAATCCACCGTTGATTGTTGTCATGATTAGAGAAAAGAAAAGAAAAAATCTTCCTTCTGTATACAATGCCTACATGTATAGTAAATAAATATTCTCTTCTCTATCATTATACATATTAGCCTATGCTTGGGAATAATTTATAAATAGATAGAAATGAGAGGTGGATAAGTTGACAGTACTTGTATGTCCATTGGAATGTATGTTTGAAAATGAAGTTCGACCATTTATAAACGATTTATAAATTCTGCCAAACAGAATACTCAACAAGGTAGTAATTCTGTTTTCTTAATAAAGTTTCCACTAAGCTGTTCTTTCTTCGAGGCCCCCCACAAACAGACACCAATATATGAAACACAAAAAGAGAAAAAAAATCAATAAAAGCTTGATGTGTACTGTATAAAATGCTTTGAATCCAAACAATGCAATATGTAAAATCTTCTTGAGCAAAATTCACTCTTTAGAGAGTTTCTTCCATCATCCAGCATTGGGTTGTCTAGTTTATGTATTCATTACAGTTTTTTAGATCATTCAGCTGTGGGTTGTCCACGCTGTGTACGTTGCATCATGTTGGAATTTACACCTGATGGCTGATGTCATTTATAGAGTATCTGTCGATAGATATGGAAAGAATAATTCATACCTGCTTATTAATGTTTTTTCCACTATTTTTTGATTGTATGATCCCCCCTCCCCCCCCCCCCCCCCCCCCCCCTTCCTTTCAATAGCTTCTAGTAAGCTTTTGGCAAGATGAGTTCGAACATGTGAAAATGGCTGCACGCTCTCTATTTCACTGTGCTGCTTCCCGGGCGATTCCACTTCCACTATGCTGTCCAAAAATCACTAAGCACACAATCTTTGTCAGTTGTACCATTGGAATAACAGAGAGTGAACATAAAGATCCAACCACTGTATCTTTGATATCTGATGGGAAAATAGAAACTCAAGGGGAGTTTCAGGCAGAAGAATATGAAATAACTTCATGGATAGAATCATATGAAATGCTAGACTGGATTTCTTGCGTAAGGGGAACAAGTCAAGATGCAATGGCTTCCCAAATAATTGTTGCTGCTGCATTGGCTGTCTGGTACTCTAGCCTTGTGAAACCAAGGCTTGCCAATGTGGTTGTTCATCCATTGATGAAATTGGTCATGGCCACGAATGAAAAATATAGTTGCATTGCAGCAGAGATTCTGGCTGAAGGCATGGAGAGTACATGGAAAGCATGTATCGGTTCTGAAATATCTCGCCTTATTGGTGATATATTCTTTCAAGTAGAGTGTGTTAGTGGTGCATCTGCACAAAATTCAGCTGCATCTCTTAACATTAGGGAGACTTTGGTTGGGATTCTTCTTCCTAGTTTAGCAATGGCTGACATACCTGGATTTCTTCATGTGATAGAACGCCAAATCTGGTCGACTGCATCTGATTCACCTGTTCACGTGGTTTCTCTCATGACTTTGATAAGGGTCGTCCGTGGCTCGCCTAGAAGCTTAGCTCCATACCTTGATAAGGTTTGTAGAAACAAATATTTGATCACCCACATGATTAGATTTATCTCACCCTTGTAAAAAGGATGTACAATATTACTGATGAATTTGAATTACTATACTTTAGTCTGCTTCAAATTGAAGTTATATCAATTTTTTATATTTCTAACACCTAGACAGGTTTGCAGGTGGTAACTTTCATTTTACAAACTATGGATCCCGGAAATCTAATCATGCGCAAAACTTGCGTTCTGACTTCCATGGCCACATTGAAGGAAGTTGTGCGTATGTTCCCTATGGTAGCTCTAAATGATACATCTACCCGGTTGGCTGTTGGGGATGCAATTGGAGACATCAATAATTCCAGTATTCGGGTGTATGACATGCAAAGGTAATAATAATTTTTTATTTTTATTTTTACTTGATGAGGCCTGGGCCTTATATATGTTTATGGCATATTTATGGATTCATAATGTCTGGAGTAGAATTATGGACTGGAGATATAGGCATTCAGGTTTGTCGATTTGCACATATATTGTTACATTCTACCCTTCCGATGTGCATGGAATTTCACCAATATGGACATGCAGATTACCCTTCATAAACATAAGGGCGATGGTATGACCAATTGCAACGATTATTGTACAACTGCCTATTTTGTGTGTGTGTGTGTGTGTGTGTTATGTTTAGGCCCCAGGAAAAAAAAAACTGGTCTGGATTCCCCTTTCTTCTTTATGCTTACTGTGCTGACTCATACCTTCTTGAGCTCTATATGGCATTTTGTGTGCTTATTTCTGTAGTATGAGGTTGTTATGTTGTTTAATGGTCTTCAAAGGCCAGACCATGATGACGTATAAGTTAGCAAGGATGTATGTCACAATGTTTTTTCTGTAGACATGGAGATGTGATTTTCACCCAGTTTCTCAATTTGAACTTGTTGCCACTTGCAACTTTTATGTAGCGTGAGCAAGATAAAGATCTTAGATGCAAGTGGACCTCCGGGACTTCCGAGTTTGCTTGGAGGGGCCTTGGAAATGGCTGTAACAACAACAATAACAGCTCTAAGCTTTTCACCGGATGGAGAGGTACCTCTGATCTTTATACTATGAACTCTTTTTTCTTTCACTCATTTGTCTCTAATTGTTGGAGACATGCATACCTGTCCTGGCTCCAACCAGGACTTGTTTGACTGCGATACTCCAATTATCCTACCAAATAGATATGATGCGGAGTACAACACTTAAGCGACCAACACATTCTTCAAGAGTCGAAATCATTTTCAATTCAAAAAAGAGCACTATAAAACTCGTTCTTGGTACATGTTGTCTAGGAAGTTCTAGCATTCTCTCTTTTATAAGTTCGATAGATTTTTTTTGCTTTAAGTCCCTACAGATTTGAATTTGCCTATAAGTAGAAGTGCTTTTCAAGCATTATTGTCTTGTTCTCTAGTGAGATGAACAAAACATAAAACAGATTTATTAATTCAGTATGGAATCTAAATTTATGGAATTGTAAGCATGTCGCACATATTGCACCATATGTTGCAAGGAGATTCTAGTATGTAATGTTTAGTATTGTTGTAAGGATATGATATTTGCATGCATCATCTTAAGTCAGCTTTAGTTTTGCACCCATATCATTGATAAATGATGGCACCTCCACAGCAAGCATATTCTGTACACAGACATAGGTCAGTAGTTTATTTTAGTTCTTACTTCGTGTCTAAAATCAATTGTTTCCTTCAATGCTCAAATATTTTTCCAACACATTCCCTCACACCAGCTTTATATCATTTTTTTGTTTTCCTTTTCTTTTCTAAACGTCCTAATAGAAAGGCATTAAATATTTTGTACGTTTGAAAAAGTATCTGAAATTAAAATTCATAATCCTACTTTATTCTAGAACTTGGCAAGTAAAATTGTGTATCTATCAGTAAACTCATTCAATTTATTTTCCCTTGCTCAAACATTTTCTGCTTCCATTGCTTGTAGAGACATTTGTGTCTCTGCCCTTGATATCTCCAAGCTGATGATTTTCCTTTTCAGAGATCTTTGTTTACTCATTTTCTATTATCCTTTAGAGTAATTTACACTGACCTTGTTAGGTGGATCTTAGGGCTCACAAGTTATCATGCCGATTAGACCTTTTATGGGATTTTAATTCTGTTTCTTCACATTATAATGCTCACTTGTGTGACACCTTGTGCAATACGGGTTAAGCCTAGAGAAAAGTATTTTTTTGTCAAAATACGGTTGTGCTTTCTCACAATTTTTTTTAATGTCTAGTTAGGGGTACTTTTAGTTTAAAGACTTGCTATTCTAAAAGTAAGTCTATACTTACTTTCCAGAAAAAGACATGCTTGAAGTCAATTTCTTTTTGGTTCAGAAAGCTCTTTTTTTAAGGATTTAAAGTTGATCTTTAGAAATTCTTTAAGGATCGGTTCTCTTGCTCTTGCAGGGGCTAGTTGCATTTTCTGAGAATGGCTTGATGATCAGATGGTGGTCATTGGGATCTGTTTGGTGGGAGAAACTTAGCCGAAATCTTGTGCCTGTCCAGTGCACAAAACTGATCTTCATCCCCCCATGGGAGGGATTTTCACCTAATTCTACTAGATCCAGCATAATGGCGAGTGCATTGGGTAATGATCGACAAGCCAATTCACCGGTAATACTTTATAGGGTTTTGGCTTCATTTTCGTATGTGTTGATCCATACGTATTCATGCATCCTATAGGTTAGGAAAATATTTTTTCTGATGGACTGCTTCAAGAGCGGAAAAATCAAACCAAAATAAATGTATAAATGAATGAGCATTATATATATATATAATGCAATTCGTGATGCATAAGCATGTGATAGATTGTTTCAATTTTTTGTCAAATTCTAGGATTCACATTAACATGTATAAATATGTAGTTTTTATAAGTGATTTCCACTGATTTAAGAACTCATCAGTTTTTTCTGAACTAGAATTCTTCCAAGGCTTAACGGTACACTTTCAAGGCTTATATATGTAATGGCCCTCATTTTTTTAATTGGCATTGATATTTTAGTACATTTGTGTAAGCTAGAAAAGTTTACTTATAGATAAATAAGTAATTTAAAAAGATAAATTGTTTATATTTTGGTCGAAGGGAAATATGTAATACTTATTTTGAGAGTGAAATAAGAGGTAATTAAAAAGTAAGAGAAAGTAATGTACCCAAACATGTTTGAAGATAAAAGGTTACTTGAAAGTAACTTTTACTATTTTTAAGCTTAGCGAAAAATGCTCTTTATCAAGTTATCTCATTAGCCTAGTTCAATTTTACCTTGATCCTTTTTTTTTTTAGTCATTCCTTCATTGGCATGGCATGTGAAAGTCTTTTTCCATCCTGAAGACAAACTGTACATATTTATCATTTTATTATGTTGCAGGGGAATGGTCACGATTCGAGTGAAATGGACAGATTGATACTCTTGATTCATAATCTTGATTTGTCCTATAGGCTCGAGTGGGCTGGTGAAAGAAGAGTAAAGCTCACACAGCATGGCCATGAGTTGGGAACCTTCCAGCTATAGTTATGGATTTTGCCACTTTGTCACAAGAAATGTAACAGATGCAGTGACATAATTCGAGATGACAGCAAATGATTTGATGAAAAAGTTGACCGTGTTTAAAATAGTCCAACGATGAAATGCCATGTGACATTATGTTAAGGATTATGACACTGTAGCATGATTGTTATAAGATTTTGGATTTCTTATTCAGGTGAACTTCCTTAGGACAAACATTTTTGTTCGCAGTTAGAACTTTGCTATACGTACAGGAAAATCAACAGAAATTAGACTTAGATGATTTTCATTGGAAGAAAAAGAAAAGAAAAAACAGTCTAATAGGGCAGCACCCTATTCAACTTCTGTAAAAAAAAGTCTGTACTTGCAGGTTTATTCTTCCAGTTAGCTGTTCTTTATCATTATGAAATCTTTTTGTGTGAGATTTGATGTTCAAATTTATTTAGAATTGTACTCTTGTACTTGCACGCATACAGCAAAAAGAATTGCAGCCGTAGTCTCCTAAAGTATGGAATCAATTGCAAATTGAATGCTCAACCTTTCCTTTTTACATTTAAATCTTCAACCGTCAAATTTCATTGTAAACTATTTATTTGGATGGTTTATGTTGACCTCAAAAAATGCGACAACAAAATTCTAGCCACCTCCTTTTGTGTAGATGTCATCTGCGCACTTATCATCCGCCGGAGAGAAGGTTCAACAAGTGTTTGCACTTCGGCCAATGTGGAACCCCCTCCGTCACGATCATGCCACGTAATTTATAGATATAACAGTTTCCATTCAACGTAAGAGTTAGACTGAGCAAGATAATCCCTTGCCCCTCCAAAAAAGGGAAAGAACATCTTCACGTCGACCAGCCTTACATGTTCATGAATTCGTTTCAAACATGAATAGCTAGCACAAGTTAATAAACACAATTCGTTAAAAGTCAAATTTGATATAATGAGTTCATGCACATTCTATATACATAGTTTGATAGGAGAAAATGCAAATTTAGGTTCTAATTACTTGAAATTTGATTGGAAAGTGAAGATTTGTAGTAAATGTGATAATTTGTACAGAAATTATATACAAATTTTAAAAAATTAGAAGAATTAAGATTTTGTTAAAAGACGTGAGGAAAAGAGTAAAAGAGAGAGAAAAAAAATTCAAATTAATTGTGATTTTGGCCCTGTTTTGTCGATATTAAAATCAAATTTTTAATAAATTTTGATAAAAGTTAAACAGTTATGGATTCCATGAAATGTGTTATTAAAATTAATTTTTAACTTAGATTTATATTAAAATTTAGATTTCAATTGATATCAAACATGATTTTATATAATAAAAAAATATCACGTGACCCCCAGGACCACCCCCAGGTCCACCCCTGAAGGTAGTTAAGTTTCCCACCCAGCACCTGCGGCTTTTAACCGAAGGCAAAAACTCTCTCTGCAACGGAGGTGGGGGGCGGGGGGGGGGGGGGCGGGGGTTGAACTACTAGTGATAGAAGTGAAGAAATAAATCTAGGGAAAATTTCATTAGTAAGATCTTTACTTTTACTCATTTCAAATTTAAGAGATAAGGTTTAAATTTTAAAATTTAAAATCTCGGATTTTTTAAATTTTATTTATAAATTAATTAATTAAACTTATATTTTATTAATTAAATATATTAAAGTCACAATTCCATATAATTTGGTCACAAATTTCATATAATTAGTCACAAATTATAATTGATCACAAATCACAATTTTTATGTCACAAATTATTTTATGGTTACAATTTAAAAATTTTATAGGTCATAATCTGTTCATCGGTCACAAATAAAAAATTGAAACGTCACAAATTATTTTACGGTCACAATTTAAAAATTTTATAGGTCACAATATGTTCATCGGTCACAAATAAAAAACTGAAACGTCACAAATTATTTTACGGTCACAATTCAATAATTTTATATGTTGCAATTTGTTCATCAGTCACAAATCAAAAAATTTATAAATCGCAAATTATTTTACGGTCACAAATTAGAAATTTTATAGGTCACAAGTTATTTTACTGTCACAATTCAGAAATTTTATAAGTCACAATTTATTTATCGGTCACAAATAAAAAAAATTATACGTCATAACTTATTCACCGGTCACAAATCATTCACCGATCACAAATGACAAATATTATAAATTACAACTTAGTAGACAGTCACAAATCGTCAAATTATCGGTCATAAATTAACAATTTTTTAGGTCACACATAATTTCTTGGTCACGTTTTATCTTTTTTATTGGCCGAATATTTATCGGTCACATATTAATTAATTTAATTCACAAACAATCAAATAATATGTGACCACAACCAACACTTGTGACCACTGGTGTGTTGTCGTAGGCACCCAAAAATAGTTCTTAAACATCTAAAACTAATGTAGCAATAGAAGTAAGGGTCGATCCCACGAAGAGTGCAATTCAACAATTTATACTTCGTATAACGATTGGGGGGTTTTGTTTATAACGAAATAAATCTTATAATAAATAAGTATGTAAATTAACGAGTTGTATTAAATCAATGAAACGAGTCTTGATCAAAGTCAATTTCCACCATTGGAGATTTATAACCATTCATCAATCCACAAAGAATAATAATCAATTCACATTCAAAATATTCATCGTTGAAATAAATTCATATTTCTCCTTAATTTTAGTTAATCAGAAATCAGCGTTCTAATTAACTCTAATTATCAAATAATCTCTGACCAGCGCTAAAGATTCAATTTAATAATAGTTTTAAACAATAGAGAAATCGATGAGTTAGATAATACAAACACCAGCGGTTGCATTCAATCTATTTAAATATTTTTCTTAAGATTCAATAACCTCTGTCGCAGAAAATTATCAAATTCTAGTGCTTCACAAGTTAAATGATTTAAACAATTACGGATTTGAGATTTAACTTAACTATAGATTACAATATGTGAAAAACTAATAGATCTCTTAGCAATCAAACATGACAATCATAAAATAATGCATAGAAGAATATTCAATATTGAAAATATAAATTAAATAATGAAAATAGGTGGATCTCACAGTTATAATGTTTTCCAAGACTTTGGTATCCTTCAATCAAATACCAAGAGTTAGTTACACACGATAGATCTCAGAAAAAATATAGAGAAAAAAGGTTTGAGAGGTTTTGATGTGTTTTGGCCTCCTTTTCTAGGTTTCTCGCGGACCATACATACAAAAAAACCTAATATGCGCTGCGCGGCGCCTAGGCGCTATGAGGCGTTGAAAATATGTTCTTTCTGGGCAACACGGTGCCTGGGCGCTGTGTTGCTGTTACAAATTCTGTGTCCCCCTTTAGTATTTTCATCATAACTTTCTCAACCAATGTCTGATTGAGATGATTCAAGATATTTTAAAAAGTTAACTGAAAGACTACAACTTTGCTTCAGAAACTATCTTCGAATTCAATCATCTAACATGTCAAAAACTGGTCTCAAGATGAGGCTGAAAATCGGTGCAAAACTTTTCAACTTGAAAGTTGATATATGAGAATACTAAGTACATTTAGACATAAAATAATCACATGAGCGCATTAAATAAATATGTAAAATGTATATTTCACATTCCTATCAACCACCACCACCACACCCGAACATTGCTAATATGCACCCCCATAGGTCTCTTCTTATCCCACACCCACACTCCAACCTCAAGTTCAACCTCTTACTTGTCCCCACCACCAGAATTTCCAAAACCCCCCAAATTTGTAAAAATGTAATCGTAGCAATCGGCTCCATGGATGAATGGAATAAAATTCATCCACAGATTCCTATCAACATGTAAAATATGAAATCGATTTTGGTCCAATCATAGCATCACCGATCACTACAATATTGCTACCATCGACGTGGCATCATACCTTTGAGAAAAACAAAAAGGATACAATGAAATCAAAATTAACAATTAATCACAAATTATGAAGTACTAGAAAATAGGATTAAATCGAAACCTGAGACTCGTTCCAAATCACACACACAGAGAAGCACGACGTAGGTCGCACAGTCCCGGCCAGCAAACAAAATTGGAAGAAATTCAAAAATGACAGTGTCGGATGGATGAAGCGACAAAGAAGGCAAACGAAATGGGAATTGAAGTTGAATTTCGAGACAAACGTATAATTCGAAGAAAAAAATAATTTGATGAAAGCGGAAGCAATGAAATAAAGCAATCGGTTGAAGAATCTTTTAGAGTTGAATACTTTGTTTTTATAATAGATCAAACTCTATCTTCTATGAGGACTAGATTTGAACAATTCAAATAATATAATGACAATTTTGGGTTTTTGTTCAATTTGGAGAGGTTAAGGGATGAAACTCATTCAATTTTGATGAAATTTTGTATGAATTTTGAGAAACAATTAGAACATAACGAGCATTCGGACATTAGTGGAGATGATTTATTTTCAGAAATACTAGTCTTGTGATACTATATACTAAGTGAAGCAACGAGAGCAATTGAAGTGCTACAATATTTGAAGACATTGAATATTTGTTTCTCAAATGCTTATATTGCTTATAAAATCTTGTTAACCATATTGGTTACAGTTGCACCTGCAGAAACAAGTTTCTCTAAATTGAAGTTGATTAGGACTTACCTCCGATCAACTATGTCACAAGAAAAATTGAATCGATTGGCTATATTATCAATAGAGAAATATATGGTTAAACATTTAAATTATTTAGATTTGATTAATATTTTTGCCTCTAAAACAGTAAGGCGAATATTATTTAACTGATTGTTTGAACTCTTGTTGGTTTTGTTATTTTATAATATAAATCTTTTGTTCTTTATATTTGTTTGGTGTTCTACTCTTCAGTATTAAGTTAGCAACACGTTGCATAATGCACTGTTGAATTTTGCATTTACGTTGATATTGTGGGCCCAATTTTGGGAGTTCGCCTCGAGCCTGGTCTGAGATAAAAAAACAAAAGATATCTAGAACAATGTATTTTATCGAGCACATAAAATTTATACTCAACATATACTGTAGGAAGATTATTTGAAGATAATTTCCAAGAAAGATTTCACACAGTAATCCTCAACTGAAGCATTCTGTCGTTATTTCTCTAGAATATCACAGAGAAGTTTCAAGAGATCATCCTGCTTATTGAGAGCTTGTTTGAGAGGGGTTTTTTGGGGGAAGAATTGATTTTGAATAGTGATATGATGGAAAATGTGTGGTTGAAAAAGAAGAAAAAATTATTAATGTGATGGAAAATATTATTTTATTGAAGAATGTATGGTTGAAAATAAGAATTGATTTACTGTAGAATTTGAAAATTCTGTACCAAACGGGCTGAGTATAATTACAAGTTTGACAATTTATGGCATAACACAAAAAATTCCTCACATAACAGAAATTCTTGCATACACATACCAACAGATTACAAAATTCCACACAAAGTAGGCAATCAATAGGTTTCAACTAAATCCAAAACCCATTTCCCTCAAATTCTAGGGTTCTCGTATGAAACCCTAGACGAAGTTAAAATAAGGTTTACTGTAGGGAAAAAAAAATAACAATTACAACTTAACAAGCGAGTCTATGCAAAAAATAAAAAATAAAAAATTACTGGATCATTGCTCAACTCAAGTCAATATTACCCGAGTAAACTAGAAGCATGAACAAATCGTTCATTATTCACCAAGAATATTACATATATCTGAATATATAAGTGATTTTTCCCACCATGGTACTCCAAATCACCGACCAATGCTTGATTAGATCCTCAATATCACTCTGATAACACTGTTGGTCCTAGTTTGTGACCAAACCAGCACCAAAAATATTCAATCAAACGAAAAACAGTAAAGAAGATTGGGGTTTTTGGCCTTAAAAAGAACCAGATGTTCATCTCTAAGAGAGCCTACTACATTGCATATCCACCGAAGTGTTTCATGCTCAAATTCATTAGCACAAGTCCAAAAAAAGTTATAATAGATAGAGATACACCAAGTATCTCATTTTCTTCGCACAAGACTCACAACACTAAACCCTCACACTTCTAATCACCCAAATACCACAGGTTAACATCAATTACTGTTTACCAAGACCAAATTATAAGCTAATCTCCCCAATATTATAGTAAGCACTCAAGAAATCTCGTTTAGAGACAAAAAAAAAAAATGATCTTTAAACAGAATATCATATGAAGAATGTGAGACAAAGAGTAGCTGTGCAACTGACTGCGTAGAAAGGAGATTGAGAATCTCTTAAAGGATCCCACATGTTGATCTCAATCCAAAGGCGAGGAACACGCTTTGTGTTAGCATCTAGCGTACACAACAAATATATATACACTAATGATGCCAATAGGCAAACATTGTTAGGGTGATCAGTAGTCTAATTTTTTATATGTTGGTTACTGTTTTCATATTTAAGCATCATATAGTGTAAATTTAGCATCATGGGAGGGATCGGAGAGTGCATAACATCAGGTTCAGAATGCAAATGGCCAAATTATTTCAAGGCATGATGCACCGGATTTGGGAAGCCTTATTTCACTACTCCTGTTGCTTGCCAAATGTGGAAAAGACTGATAGTTATAAGAGGAAATCATAATAATTTAACAGATTTCATTATGAAAACATATCAAATACAGAAGTGCTTTTCCCTTATTTAGGTGGTATATCACACATACTGCGAACCCTACAAACCCTAACCTGAACATACACACGCATATATACTACATATACATACCCTGGTAGGTCTCAAATCCCAGTAGAAGTACTAAGACTAGAATTACTTACGATCCCTTATTCATAACATATAACAGGTAGGCATATACTTTGGTGTATATATTATCATTACTTATCTCCAAACAGGTAGCCAAGAGATGAATCTCCACCCGGCACAGACTTAACCCTTGTCGATGGACGGTCCTGGATTATATATAACGATGCAAGTTAATTAATCATACTCGACTAAAAAATACTAGATACGATTAAAAAAGGAAAAAAAAAAAAAAAAGTTCGATAGGCTTTACTGTTCAATATTAGTACTAGAAATGAAACGAGTGAATTGATAACATACAGTGATGAAATTTCCTGAATTCTGGCCCTGGACTCTGATGTAGTCGTTGGAGATCTCCTTTGTTTTGTCTTGGGAAGAATGAGACGGATTTCCCCGTGGTTTCTCATCAGTGCTAATATCGATTCCATAAGGCGGTGCGTAAGTCGTTTGAGAAGGCGGCGGTGCCTCGTTTTTTGGCTTCTCCCCCTCAGAACCAAATAGGTAGCCCAGGGAACTCTGCCCACCGCCACTTCCGCCTCTTTTCATGGTTGTCTTCAGGATCTTCCTAGCAGCAAAAGTATGAACAAGGAGTATGATCCCAGCTGGGATATATATAATGATGCCCCTGTATGGATTATCCAATTAAAATTTCAAATCAAAGTAACAATTAATTAAGCAACACATTTCGTATGATCCACAACTTTTTAACCATACATTTTATTAACTTTTATTAAAATTTATTAAAAAAATAGTTTTAATTTTTACCAAGTAGGAGCGATATATAAGTTTTATGGATCTTTAGATGCTAATGCAAACACTCACCTATATATACACGCACATATTTAGATGGCGATTACGCAATAAGGGTTCCTTTGGTTTGCGTTTTTCAGTTTTGAAAAACCTTTATTTGTTTTGGATTAAAATCAGATTTTAATCTAAATCAAAGTCAAACAATTAATATTAACCACATCTTTCATGAGTCCCACAACTTTTCAACCATACATTTCAAAACTTCTATCACAATCTATTAAAAATCTAATTTTAATCACCATCAAACACTCACTTAAAACGCATTTGATCAGTTATTTTTGAAAATGCATTCTTGAAAACAAAGATAAACTTACAACATAAAACTCAAAATGCATTTTTTGACATTTTTAGTTTTTCAATAAATATTCTGAAAATACTCAGAGCATAAATAACAAGCGTTTAAATAGAATTTTATTTATTTATAATTTTAAAATTAAAAATTTTTAAAAAATGCAAAAATAAAATTCTAACAAATAAAATTTAATAATTTCAAGAAATAAGAATTTTGAAAAAAAATTAAAATATAAAAATTTCTAAAAAATAAAAATAATTCAAGCTCTTGATGATTATTACAATACAATATATATATATATATATATATATATATATATTAATTAAGTTTTATTTTTATTTTCAATACTTTGAATTCAATTTATTATTTATTTTTATTTTACTTTTGTAGTGAGGAAAAAAATTAAGATAAGATATATCAATTTTAAAATGTATATATTGTTTAATAATATATAAATTGTTCTATTTTTATTAAATAATCAAATTTCATGAAATAAAATGTTATAAAGCATATTTTCAAATCAAACGTGCTTTTTTAGTTTCTTTGTTTTGAGATTTTTTTTTTTTTTGAAAAGATAAACCAACGCGTTTTTAGCAATCTTAAAACGGACCTCAAAATTGAAAATTGAAAAAAAAAAAAAACTCAAAATTGAAATACAAACCAAATGTGGCCTAAACCTTTTAGAGAATATATAGCACTCAAAAAGAAAAATACTCCATTTATCCGGTAAAGATATGCTTGCTTTCTTTTTCCGTCTTTCCCAAATTATGTCACTTTCTTACTGATTGTATAGTTATTTTTAATATACTCATATTTTCAACTATATTAATGTGAGGAAAAAATGTAAGAAAAGTGTATATTTTCAACTATATTAATTATATTTTTTAAATTTTCGTGAGAATAAAAACACGTCTATCTTTACGGGGTGAAAGAAATAAATTAATTTTTTTTATTATACTTAAAGATTAAAGTATACTTAAAGCGCTACTTTAAGCACATTTTCATGTTAGTCAAACATGTTAATAGTGGCGTCAAAATGGGATGGCAAACATCGCCACATTTGACACTAACGTTAGTAACGTACCTACAATTAATAAATAAATAAGGAAAAAGCTGTTTGAATAGCCCCAGGAACAGTTTCCAGGGGCTGAAATGACAGCCCCTAACTACCAATGAAAATGTGCCAAGTGTACATTTGTTTAAATAGTTTGGGTAACAAAATTTTGAAAACCTGTTTGAACGCGGAGCCGAAGTTGTATGACTGCTCCTTTATGTTTTGAAAAACTGAGAGTGTTTGGTAGAGATTAAAATCAGATTAAAATTGAAAATATAGTCGTTATTGTTAACTTTTATTAGACGGATTGGACCCAATAACGATCATATTTTCAATTTTAATTAGATTTTAAGCCGTACCAAACATGCACGGCTTAAAATATAATTAAAATTGAAAATAATTTCCTTATTCATTTAGCATTCAGCTTTCAATTTGTTAAGCATGTTTGGTACGGCTTAAAATATAATTAAAATTGAAAATAATTTCCTTATTCATTTAGCATTCAGCTTTCAATTTGTTACCCTATTAGTTACTTTTATCAACTTCGTCGTCAAAAACTAATGGACCTTACACCTGCGGATACGAATCTTACAAGGACTACTAGTTTTATACGTTAACTTGAGTTTTAGGCCTTTTTGTCCCTAAATTTGATTTTTGGTTGAGGGTTTTTGGAAAAATGTTGTTTTGGTTTGTCAAAATGTAAAATTACGCTTGGTTATTTGGTAGTAATCCGTTTCAGGTGGCTGCCTTATCTAATTTAACGTTTGAAATTAGTCCATGTGAGATTTTGTCTGTCGTGTAATTTTTGTTAGTTTTAAATGACTGGAGTGGACAAAAATGAGTGACGGATAACAAACAGTGTCGAATAGGACAAATATGAAGTTAAGTGTTAAATACGTAAGAAAATTAAGGATCATGCTTGGTTTACATATTTTTTTTGTACATAGGGGTGGGACCCTTGGTGTGAACACTCCTATGTACCAATTTTTATGTACACTAAGAATAATTCCAACGAAAAAGAGCAGCTATATGAATTGGGTCATGCTACAAGTACATAATCACTTACATAATACATTACATAATGGACATGTGGCGCGCATCTATTGGTAGCCTACAATTTTTGACTTTTCCACACTTCACATTTACGGTCAGATTTCTTCCACATTGACTTATGTAATCCATTATGTACAATAATTATGTACATATAGATTTATCCATATGAATTTGCTGCCCAAATAGATTGTTATCCCATATTTTAATGGAAAAAAAAAAAATTAAAACAGTAATACATTCGTCCTAGCACAGCTCGACCATCTTAAGACGAGCCAAATCGGGCTAGCTGCAAAGAAATGTAGTGACGAGCTTGTCTTGATTTGTCTTGCCCGAAGTCTCGACCCACCCAGGTAAGTAGGCCGTTTGACCACGTACGTTGGGCTAGCCGAAATGACACCTAGTAATATGTTTTGACATGCCCTTTTAGCTAGCTAATGTTGGGTTCAAATTGTTCTATTACAATTTTTAGGAATTATCATGAATGCAACTTCTTGTACCTATCAAACTATGGTGTGCGAAATTTCTTGCTATAAAAGCTATTCTAAGACAACACATTAGTATAGTGTCATCATAGTGTGCGAAATTTCTTGCCATAAAAGCTATTCTAAGACAACACATTAGTATAGTGTCATCATCCTATCACATCAGAATTAGCCTATGTTCGATTTGATTAAAAAGGTTGATAAAACTTCAAATTAAACTCGATAATTAATTTTAATCATTATATGGGATCTGCAATTTTTATCAACTTTTTAACCTCATATATCATCAAATTTCATCTAAATTTAGTACTAAAAATAAAAAACCAAACATGGACTTAATATATATTCGTTAAATGACACAAATACTGAATGGGCTAATATATGATAAATTTAAAAATCAACTATTTGAAATTTGTGTATGTGTGCGTGTGCGTGCGCGGGGAATATGTAGTAAATAGTAACTAGGACATTTTATTTTGAAAAGACGCAAGGAGGATGGCAATTTTGAAAATGAAACATGCGAGAGTTGAAGATTCTTATAATAATAATAAAAACAATTACAAAGTTGCAAGCAAGAAAGACAATTTGGGTGGCCGGTCACATTGTCCTATGATTTAACTATCATCGCTATAGTGGGTGATGTGTAACCACTTTTACTTTTAGGAACCAAAATTATTTTCACATTTCTTGAATTTTAGACTGAACAATAATGAAAAAGATTAAAGGACATGATTAAAGAAAACTTAAGAGAGAGACATCTGGCTTAACTTCTAACAAATGGAATTTACAATATGAAAATGTTGATCACTTCAAGAAACTAGTAGCTATAGTAAAAAAAAGTAAATAATGTTAAATCTCTTGTTCTATCATCATATGTTGTGTCATATCGTGAATAATCACAAGTTTTGTCGGCTCTTTATATCCATCTTCGCTATTCTCCTCAGATTAAGCTTATATAAATCCAAAACGATATAATTAAAATGATATTGATATAATTAAAGAGGAAAAAAGAACTTGAAACCATATTTACTTTGAGAACAAAAATAGTGATAATTAGTTAGTGGGATTATGTTAGGATTAGACATTAAATAATGAGAAAGGTGACTGTAAGTTGATTGGCCTAGGACATCAACTGGACCCATAAATCCCCCCCATTCCTCAAGAAAGTAAGCTTGAAATCTAAAACAGTTTTGTTTAGATAGAAATAGTTGGGTTGGAGGGGAGCTTGTGGGGTTCAGGAATCTATTCACATAGTAATTTCTTTGGTTTGTGTCTTCTGTTTAGACATGACAGAACCTTGTTTGAAAAAAAGTGACATTAAGGTAGTTGTTATTTTATAAATAAGAAATTTATTTATTTCTTTTAAAATTTATTCATTGATTACTTATAATCAAATTTTTAAGGTTAACTAAACAGGCATTGTGTATCTTGTTTTAAATGTGTTGGAGATATTACACCGATAAATGTGCACGTTATATTCAAATCAATACGTACCGTGTTATATTCGTGAAATCAAAATAGAATTCGACTTACCGAAATCTGATTTGAGAAGATAAAATAGTGATTTACCGACTTCGAATATAATAATATGGATTCTTCACTTCCCAATATGAGTGAACGCACATTGTTCTTCAATTCAAACCTTAGCATGAAATCAAAAGAATATTAGTTACTTTCCGAAATCAAAATACTAAATTAAAATGAAATCGGAAAAAGAAAGAGGAGATGCAAGTGATGCGATCGGTCGAGGCAAGTGTTTGACACTTTGTCCTCAAGATGAATTTGCCCCGCATCGGTGTACGGTGTTTCTTACTCATTAATTCTTCCAGATACAAACGACCAGTCTCTAGCCATAGGAGCACTCCAAAGACTTAGACCAACGAACTCAGACGGAATTCTCTCTCTACCATAACCCATGATTTTGATGCAAGAAATAAATCACTTCTACAAGGTGTTTTATGCAAAACTAAGTAAAACTTGATAAGCTGGAAATGTTATGTAACTATCATTGAATTTGTGTTACTTCTCTTATTCCCATATTTCATCTAAAATTCAAAATTGGGTTCACTTATATAGTAGTTGGAACATCCATACCAAGAGACACATCTCTTAGAATTTATATCTCTCCATAAAGAGATACAATTACATCACTACATAAAGAGACAATTATTGAAAAATAATGCCAAAAGTCATAATCTCCAAGAGTCATGATCCATATGAAAAGACATCTTTTCATCTACATATTTTCTAGAATATTTCACAATATTCCATATAATTTCCAATAATTCAAAATTTGGCTTAATTTCTCATTCACCAAATAATATATTTCCAACAATCCCCCACATGAATGAAAATTAATGCAAATGACTATGCAGACACTAGTAGAGAGAGGGCGGAAAAACACTGCATCAGAGAAGGTAGCTTTTGGCCTTGAACCTCCCTTAGTGAAATACCATCGGACTTACTGGCTAATTGGTGAACGTGATGTCTTGAACCATTCAGCCGTTGGTGTAAGTCAAGATAACAGTATTCACACAATGTCTTCCCTAAACCGTTCATGGTTCTCACTGTTGTGTTCATTTTGGCCCTGAACAACTCTTGGATTTCATAAGTGCTTTAGAGAATTCAAGCCTTTGAACATTCTCATAGAAGCGGCCCCACTTCACACTTATATAGGTGATCTCCTATTAAGAGTATTCTGCCATACTCCACTTGACTGAATCAAGCTATAGGAATCATTAAAAGTATATCTTAACCTTTCAATCATTCGGCAGAAAGCACTTTAATATCATAGGAATGAGTTAGAAATAATTTCCTAAGTGCTTCATGGAATCTTCATAACTTAGTTTTCCCTTTGAACCAAGATCTTGGGATCTCCAGTCAACAAGGTAGGGTTACCATTATAAAGACTCTTACGTCGTAGGCTTTAATCTCATTCCCTCGATATGCAGTATTCTTGATCTCTCGGTAAATCTCTAAAGATACCACGAGTTTACACCATTGAGATCGACTGCTTAATGGTATTATGTCTACGACTTATACGTCTAGACTTACCATTACATGTGACTTAGTATCTCATCAAATATAGCTAATCAACAATTGATTGATTTAATAGATACAACATGTCACCACCAAGAAATCCTCTCATGAAGCTACATGCTTCTAACTAGCTTTATCTAAAGCTTTATAAATTCCAAACAACAATGTTAGAGGATTTCTATCATACACTACACTAGTCAATCACTTTAGTGGATTCCAGAAACATGGGTATTCAATATCATTATTGAAATATTACAATGCATTTCAACTTTGTGAATATTCTTCAAATATTCCAATTGATCTTGCATATCCAAACAAACACCATAATTGGCTTTTATCCGATTTCATCCACTTTAGATTTAGTGTATATCATCCTTATAATTAATATAAGGATTTTCTATCATTTCCACCTTCATAGATACATTTCTATGATTATAAGGTATAGAAAATTGTAACTTTTAATATAAGTTACCCCCACAATTCCTCAATTAGGAATGCATATGCAACTAGTAATGTTGCATCCACAAATCTAGAACTTTTCACATAAGTTCGCAAGTATTGATATTAACCCCCACATTTTTGGGTTGTACTTGAACTTAGAGTTCATCAACTCTTTCGTAGTTCAACTTTCACAAAGTGGTTCAATCCAACCATCTTTCATTTTGATCACACATAATTTGATCAAGGTCATCTTATAGACCCACAATGCTTTTCAAGCATAAACCAACTCAATTGGTTTCACAATTGAAGTCAAATTCAATCAATGAAGAAGACTAAGCATCTTGATTCACAAGAATTGCAACATATCACATTTGTGACATTTCACAATATAGTATTATTTCATGTTAAATAATACTTATTCACCATGTTCAAATTTAGTGAACGAATTATCCATCGGTTCGATAGTTGTGTTCTCAAAAGACACAACCCAACGAGAGGACACACCTCTTCGAATAAATCTCTATGAAGAGATACACCAATTGGAAATTAATCATACCAAATGTCATGATTTTTCATATGAAAAGACGTATCTTTCCATCTAAATCGATTCTAGAATATTTCATAATATTCTACGAATTTCAAGTAATTAAGTGACTTAAATCTCATTATCAAATAATTATTTCCACTTAATACAATTACAACAAATCACATTTTGTTATATTTTCATAAATCATCTCATTTAATTTCATCAAATTAATTGAGGTTATCATCATATTCCAATAAAATGAATTTATTCCATCTTAGTAAACACATGTCGTGACTAGGAATATCAATATCATGGGAAATTCACACACTTCCACATTTAGAGATATCATCATTGATCCCAATCTCGATCAATTAAATAACCAAGACCAAATGATCAACCATTGATTTGGTATAAAAGATCAAAACGTATATTCATTATTTTATGTAATAAACATAAAACATCAACAATAATGTTTCCATGGCAGTTATAAAATGAATGAACAGTCATCAAAATCATAAATTAGACAACTTTCCATACTCATCGAATACCAAGAGACTACCACCATCAACCAAAGTTAATACAATTTCCAATATGAAAACATGCATCCTCAAGTGAGCAAAAGTGCGAGTAATATATATTAAATATTCTCCAACCGAAAGAACATAGATTTCATCCATGCATATAAACAATTGATCATCATCAATTTACTTATATAGTGCAAATAGGCACTTCAATAACCTCCAAGGTTAAGCACTTAAAACCAATACAACATGCAAATAATTTGTCAACCAAGTATATAATTACTAAAAGGTTGGCTTATGAGTTTCAACAATCCAAATAAATATTCATGGCAACCTTAGAATATAAAGTACAACATAACAAAATTCATCTTCGGTAGTACTGTTGGAGATATTACACCGATAAATGTGCACGTTATATTCAAATCAATACGTACCGTGTTATATTCGTGAAATCAAAATAGAATTCGACTTACCGAAATCTGATTTGAGAAGATAAAATAGTGATTTACCGACTTCGAATATAATAATATGGATTCTTCACTTTCCAATATGAGTGAACGCACGTTATTCTTCAATTCAAACCTTAGCATGAAATCAAAAGAATATTAGTTACTTTCCGAAATCAAAATACTAAATTAAAATGAAATCGGAAAAAGAAAGAGGAGATGCAAGCGATCGGTCGAGGCAAGTGTTTGACACTTTGTCCTTAAGATGAATTTGCCCCGTATCGGTGCTAACGGTTTCTCGGCAATCATCTCCCATGATACAACGACCACGTCTAGCCATAGGAGTACTCCAAATGACTTAGACCAACGAACTCGAACGAAGTTCCCTCTCTACCATAACCATGATTTTGATGCAAGAAATAATCACTTCTACAAAGTGTTTTATGCAAAACTAAAGTAAAACATGAAACTGAATGATATGAAACTATCAATTGAATTTGTTCTACTTCTCATTATTCCATATTTCCATCTAAAATTCAAACATGTGGGATCCCTTATATAGTAGTTGGAACATCCATACCAAGAGACACATCTCTTAGAATTTATATCTCTCCATAAAGATATACAATTACATCTCTACATAAAGAGACAATTATTGAAAATAATACCACAAGTTATGATCTCCAAGAGTCATAATCCATATGAAAAGACACATCTTTTCATCTACATATTTTCTAGAATATTTCACAATATTCCATATAATTTCCAATAATTCAAAATTTGGCTTAATTTCTCATTCACCAAATAATATATTTCCAACAAAATGTTTGTTCTTTATTACTTGATATCTCTAATTGTGGTAACAAGAAGAAGAATATCGAGTGTTATACTTGTTAAGGTTCATGTCTAACTTTTACTAGAGAGGTGGATCCTGATAAGAAGAAAACTAAAACTAGCATGACCATCTTCTACTTGATCGAAATATTAAAATGTATTTTTTTTATGAGCTACTTTTTAGTCCAAACTCCACTTGAAAACTAAATGAAATTCACATAATCTTTTTGTGATATATAATTCTACCTATAAAATGCAATGGATTCAATAAGATGCGATTAGCCATGTGCACTTAGAGTTTTCTAGACAGTTTCTATTTATAGATAATTATTTGTTTAGTCGTCATAAAATCTCTTTCTAAAAAAACCATGTTTGTAGTATGAGAACTCTACATGAAACTTACTTCACTAACTAAAATTATATGTGAATTTAGTTTTGTATTAAAAATCATACCTACTCGTAAATGTGTATCTTATCCATATATGGATTAACTTATGTTAGTCAAAATTAATGGAATAATTCACATGGCAAACAAAGAGCATACGTGGCAATGACATGACACACACTTTGATAAGTTAATTATTGGAATAGTACATGAACTTTACCCCACATATCAAATTATAAATGCACTTATGGTCGTTTCATAAAATGGAATTCCATGAAAAATATCACATTCGAGAAAAACGAATTCCACTTTGACCGTTTGATTGCAACGAAGTAATGAAAATCGAATTCCAAGATACAATCACTTTAGACTGTATTTTCTTTGTTTTCATAGAAAATGAATTCTCATGGATTTGGTGGAATTTTATTTTCCAACTAACATGGAATTATAATTCCTTTCCACCTCTGTCTATCAAATAGACCCTTAGTTATTTATGAAAATCATACATGAACTCACAAACTTGTAATACATGAATTAACTTTTGTCTTTTAAAATTTGAAAAACGCGTAGTTCGACCCAAATAATACCTAGAGGAGGTTAATAGGTATTGTATGCGAAATTAAAATAATCGACGAATTAAATAGCAATAAGTCACTTTTTAATATTTTTCTAGATGATTAAACATACAAGTTAGTTTTAATCCTACATTTGAATACCGCATTGTTTATAACATAAATAGTAAATAAAGCAATAAATAACACACGGTATGATCACGAAGAAACCCAACTGTGAAAAACTTCGAGCACTTTATGAGGCAATCCACTATAAACGATTCAAACAACTTACAGTCTATCAGACTAGACGACACATACTATCTGATCTCCTAAGTGCAATTCCTACTGCTCTTTGCGGATTCCGTGCCCCTCTGCACCAATCCTTAGCTATAATTCGTCAAAACTCTCCATGGAATCTGCTACCCCGTAGCACTCCTAGCCTTGCGAAATCGTCTATTTCTCGTGGATCAACGAAGAACACCATGTTCTATTCCCTCGATCTTCAAAATTCTGACGAATGTGGAGGAAAGACATGTTTGGTATTTGGATTATGTGGACAATATTTTTCTCACCAAAACAATCTCACATGAAGAAGGTTAAAAGATAAAATAGAATGAATATCTCACATATGAAGCTCTCTCAACGTTCAACTTTGTAAAATCAAGTTCAAAAAGTGTTTTGGTATTTATAGATGGGTTAGGAAAGTAATGGGCTGGGAAAAAGCCTTTTAAATCGCGAAATAAAAATTTCTAGCGTAACCCTGTCACTCGAGTGAAAGTTCAGCGATAGTCGAGCAACAGGCTATCGCTTGAGCTAGGGAGGGGCGACAGTCGAGCGACAAAGGTTCTGTTTTTTGATGCTCGAGCCAATCATTGGCAACAGTCTAGCAAAAATTCGCGTTGTATTTTACTTCTTTTGTCATTCTCGAACCTTAGACCTTAAAACTTAAACTTTATCTATTTGCACATTACTCCTTAACTTTTTACACAAATTACAATTCAATCATTTTTGTTTACAAAATTGTCAATTACAACATTAAAAACCTAACAAAATTAATTGAACAATCCACATGGTAGATGGAGAGCCTACACGAACTGGTGCGGCTCGACATTACCAAACCAAGGCATTTAAATTGCATTTTCGTGAATTTAAATCACGTTTAATTTCGAAAGAACACAAAAATGCTTCGAAGAGATTGAGGGAACATTTTCTTCTATTCTCAAATTGCAAATATGAGGATTAGTTAGTAATAGATGAAGTTTGTTTCTCATTCCATTGAAGCATTTTGAGGCAAATATTTTAGTTTTTGAATCTAAACTTTTGGAGTTTATTGAGCATTATAAAGTTAATTCCATAATTAACTAATTAAATTAGAAGAAATGAAAAAAAAAAGTTATATATTTTCTTGAATGACAGAATATTATATTTAAGACGAACTTAAAGATTGGAAAATATATTTAACATCACAAAAAATTTGAATAAATATTGCAATAATCATTCATATGCTAATGATAAGGAAATGCATCACAGCATCCGCTCTCAGATGGGTCAATTTTGAGCAATTTGTTGAACTCTCACTACAACAAAAACAGCCAACGACACGTTTGGACATGTGTTGTAGATCGATGTGTTGTCGTAAAGTAAAGAGATACGGTAACGTTTTTTGAACATTGCCGAAAGTTTTCGGCAATGTTTGCCAAACATTGTCGTAGGATGGTTTTTTTTTTTTAACAACAATTTATGCAAATAGATTGGAAAAATTGAAAATGCGCCTTATGAACAAATTTTGGAATTGCATAAAAATTGATAATTTCATTACAAATATATGGAGAACATATTAGTGTACAAAATAAGGTGCTCATTTGACATCTTAATGGAAGAAGTTACAATCTAAACGGTCAAAATCACCCCAATACCAATTTATATGTATGTAACGGAGGTTACAACTTTCAAAGTGAAGGATTAGACTGCACGAAAAATCTACGACTCCACAACATGGAGAAGTACTAAGCCTAAAAGCTCATTCATCCTCCTGACTACACAACCTAGCAAGCTTGTTAGTGACAACAACATCAAGCTGGGAAGCTCTATCCACAACTTCTTTCCTACTCTTGGTATATACATTGTGAGTAATTTCTGCACAGTATGTCCTGTTCCGATAGAGCCAACTCAATTAACTTATAGAAAGTAGATATAATAGACATACACTGTGAGAATAGAGCCAACTATATTAGTTTGTTGAAAGTAGATATAATAAACACAGTATATATCCAAGTAAAAGTCGATTAATCCAAGAGATGGATTTGGGACTTATTTTATTACCTGTTGTGCATCATCAGTAGCTCCAGTTCTGTGGCGTTACGCACAAGAAACTTCTTGAAACCATTGGGAAGATAGTGGCAAGTCTTATTGTCAGAAACATGTCCAATATTAGGCATCAAGACGGATCCCTTGAACTTTCTTTGTACCCAAGAGTCAATACCCTTTGGCCTGTGCCAGTTTGGCTATCAGTCGTATTAAAGATGGCAACATTAGTCAAAATTTTAAATTATATAAACAAGACGGTGTGAAACGTGAAGTAAAGGAATTTCAGAACTTCAGTTTACTGAAATTGATTAAAACCAAACATCCTAATAGAGAACAATCGGAAACTGAAGCGTAAGTTAGTTAAATAAAGGCATGAACAATAATATTATGACTAGTGAGGAAATATAAGTAGGATTAAAGTAACAGAGAGCTTATGAATAGAAAAGCTAACTGTGTCGCAAGACTTGCTCTCTAGCTTATTCGTGCCCTCAAAACGACACATCTAGAAACTGAATAAGTCTAGACATTAGATACCACGTGCAAACACAGTTCTACGAACTTTAACTTGAACTTTACTTCAGGACTATTTTTTGTTAAAATAACTAAAAAGGAAATCAAATTTGTATAGCAATCTCAGCCGAAAGATGGTGAATATTTTGGTGATAATCACAGGAAAATCAGTATGTATTGTTAGGCTTCATCATGGATTGCATGATCAGATTTCAAAACTGTGAAATAGAAAATAAATACCTAGAAACTCGATTAATAATAATCTTGAATTTAAATCAGTCCAAGTTATATAAAGAAACTGATAAATTGACAACGAGATCAAAGACTCACCAATATGACCCTGCTTCGCAGCCACATGGAACAGATCATAGCTATTATTGGCTACAATAGAGACAGTGTCAACAACAGAATGTCTTAAGAGCTCTCCAACAATCAAAGCATGGCCGTTTTCAGCTGCAACATATAATGGAGGAAATCTATTATAACTCTTCCATTAAACCCCTAAAGCTATTCTGCTTCTCCATTGCCCCGTTGCGAAAACTTTGTTGTTTTTCCATTGTAGGATTCCGGAAACTACTATGTTTCTTCATTATCACATAGAAATCTTGAAAAAAAATCGAAAAAACACAGTTCTTAGCCAATGTAAATCCTAACCCTTTTAATTTTTCAATAACTAAAAATTCTTCGCCATTATCAGATGCAACTGATAACAAAAAAAACCCCTTAAAGAATCTCTATAACTCTAATAGTCAGATGATTTCTCCTAATCAAAGGAAATCACTTAATTTACAGATCAAAAATCCCCTAACTTACAAAAATTTGGAACCAAGAACTGGAGTTATTTAATTAGACTCAAATTCAGAATGAAAACTTGAGAAATCCAAAGGTATAATTACCTCGAGTTCTTGTTTTGGCACAAAGGTAAAACTTTGAACTTCAATAATCAGTCCAAAACTCAAAAGACACTTTTTCACTGAAACTGAAATAAAAAAAACCCAGTAATTAGAAAACCCTAAATCCTAAATAAAAAAACACAGACAAAGTCACATAGTGAAGAAAATCGGAACTTACCTCATCACAGGAGTAGGGCGACCGGCAACAGGAGTTGGAACGGGCGGAGCTCGAAAACGGAATGTGTGTGGTGTGCCACTGGGAGAGTTTGAGACGGGAGAGAGAGAACCTCATGCTAGAGTGAAATGTGAAGAAATGAGAGAGGTTTCGATTTTTTTTTTCCTTTAAAAAAAACATTTCGCGACGTTTATCAAACGTTGCAAAAGGCTTTCTTTTGCAATGTTTAATTAACATTGCGAAAGGTTTACTTTTGCAACGTTTGACAAACGTTGCGAAAAATAAAATTTTCTGCAACACTCAATAAACGTTGCAAAAAGGAGTCTATCGTAACATTTTTCTAAAAAGCGTTGCCAAAACTCATTTATATTAACCAATGGTAACATTCACACTACAACAAAAACAGCTTAAATGTTGCCGTAGGCGTATGACAACTTTTGGACGTGTGTTGCAAATCGAGGTGTTGTCATAGAGTAGAGAGATACGACAACGTTTTTTAAACGTTGCTGTAGAGATACGACAACGTTTGGCAAATGTTGCGAAAGACAGTCTTTCGCAACGTTTGACAAACATTGTCGTTTGGCAAATGTTGCGAAACACTGTATTGGCAAACGTTGCAAAACATTGCATTGTGAAAGACAGTGTTTCGCAACGTTTGCCAAACATTGCCGTAAGGTGGTTTTTTTTTTTTTTAACAACAATTTATGCAAATAGATTTGTTAAATTGAAAATGTACTTTAGAACAAATCTTGGAATTGCATAAAAATTGATAATTTCATTACAAATTTTTGAATCCATACACTTGAACATTAGAATATGATACAACACCACTTAAATAAAAAAGGAGCTTCAAAATGAAATAAAATGATAAGGGAAAAACTCGATCATAAACGGAACACATAAACTACTTTCTTTCTTATTTAAACATATAAAGGATAGGCATTGCATTTCAGAATTTGTTTCACTTTCCAAAACTTCATATGCTTGTTTCATTAAGTCATCAACCTTTTTAAGCCAATCTGTAACACCAGGTTTAATAGTTTTAAACCCATCAGCCATAAAAATCTACACTCCTTCAACAGCATCATAAATTTACTCAAATGTTCTGCTAGGAACTTCCATAGGACTGAGGCAAATAACCTGCGCGAGGAAGGCAGTGATTCAAATGAGAGAAGACCTCAAGCAAAACACCGTAAAGGTCATGTTTAACATTTGATAATTTACAGGGATCATGCTCAATAAGTTGCAAGTGTTCTTTGTAGAATATAACGGCAGTTTAACTCCCCATTCCCTTCCCTTTTCCAGCCAGCTACAAAGATCCTAACAAACTTACAAATAGAGCAGTTAGAAAGTTCCGTTGACAGAAGTATAAGGTACAAACTAAAGGGCATCAGAAACAAGATCAGTTGGACATAGTACTTATTGACGGTGATGTAGATGCTCTGACCTTCCAATTCATGGAAATATTGCATTCACAAATGCCTCTGCGTCAAAGGGTTGCAGATCTTCTATGCCTTCACCAACGCCAACAAACTTCACAAGAATGCTAAGCTCATCAACTACACTAACCTGCAAGAATTTTGGGAAAACAGCTCATGACATATATTGGAGAGTTAGAAATCATTATAAAGTGAATGAACTAGAAATAATGAAAATTTTGAAAATGCTAAACATACCAGCAACCACCTCTTGCAGAACCGTCGAGTTTGGTCAATATCAAACCAGTTATTCCAACAACCTAGGTTTGAATATGAGGCCATGTAGCACATGCACAAAGTTTTAGTGAAGAGAGGTGGGAAAATAAGGAACAAAAATTTGACTTTAACGGACTGGTGTTATGCTACCTAGATAAATGAATTTCAGGATTAAGCACCATATTTTCATTTCTGATAGAGTTGGTGTGTTAGCAACCCTTGAGAAAACAAAAGGGTATAGAATATGTTTAACTAACATTTCCAGTATAAGTGGGCAGGGATAGGAAATATTTTTGCTATCATCAATTTTCCAGCTCAAACAGCAGATATTCCAGCAGTATCAAAGAAGCCTATCAGCATAAAAAAAACACGTTGAAGGGTCTAAGAATTTCATTCCACTTAGTAAACTTTAACAAATCAATAGCAAAAGGAAAAAGAAACAAGCTGGTCACTGGTGTCTAATTCAATGAAATAGGCTGACACCCAAATCCCTAAATCAAATCTCATCAAAATCCCTAAAAACCCTAATTATCAATCCCTAACTATCAATCCCTAAATGCAGTTCAAAACATTATATTAACACTGTGGAAAAAATGCACTTAGAAAATTAAACTGTGGACAAATCACAAACTGCATAGTCTGTAGTCAATACAATAAATTACCTACTTACCTTTTGGCAGCGTTGCAGCGGATCTTGGAAGTTGTACTTGGAGACTGTAGTTGGGTGGAGCTCGAAACGGGTCTGTGGTGTGACTGTGTGTGGTGTGGGAGAGACTGAAAGTCGAGAGTCGAGAGAGGAAGGGCGAACGCAGAGCGGGAGATAGGGTGTCCGTTCCGTGCCAAATGTGATTCACGGCGGGACCGGTTCTGCTGCCGAGAGACGAGGAGAGGGAGATGGGAGAGACGAGAGTGTAGACGGAAAACAAGAGGGTGGAGACGGGATTTGAAGAGCGAAGGTAGGATGCAGATAGTTTTTCTTTCCTTTGTATCTTCTACGTATAAAAAGTGCATATGTATAAAAAGTGTCTATTAAACGAAATAGGGTTAATTTCACAAATGGTCACTAAAGTTACCTGAAAATTTTAAAACGGTCACTGAAGTTTCAAAATTTCAGGAACGGTCACTGAAGTTTGAAATTTCTTTCAAAACGGTCACTGAATTTTCAGATTTTTTGGCCAAATTTGAGGCAATTTTTCGGCAACTTTCGACCATCAAAATAGTCGATTTCGGATACCGTTGGAAAGCCCACAATGTCCTCTTCAATTACCACCAAAAATCTCCCCAAAACTCTAAGTGAATCGGCCGGAATAAACCCACGAAGTCGGCAACCGAAAATTGTGAAAATCTGCCAAGATTTTCAGATTTTTTGGGCAAGTTTGAGGCAATTTTTCAGCAACTTCCGACCACTAAAACTGTCGATTTCGGATACCGTTGGAAAGCCTACAATGTCTTCTTCAATTACGACCAAAAATCTCCCAAAAACTCCAAGTGATTTGGCCGGAATAAACCCACGAAGTCAGCTACCCATACTGGGCAAAAAAGTCCGAAAATCTGCCCAGTTTGGGTAGCTGGCTTCGTGGGTTTATTCCGGTCGAATCACTTAGAGTTTTTGGGAGATTTTTTGTGGTAATTGAAGATGACATCGTGGGCTTTCCAACGGTATCCGAAATCGACAGTTTTGGTGGTCGGAAGTTGCCAAAACATTGCCTCAAACTTGCCCAAAAAATCCGAAAATTTGGACAGATTTTCACAATTTTCGGTTGCCGACTTCGTGAGTTTATTCTGACCGAATCACTTGGAGTCTTGGGGAGTTTTTTAGTGATAATTGAAAAGGACATCGTGGGCTTTTCAACGGTATCCGAAATCGGCAATTTTGGTGGTCGAAAGTTGCCAAAAAATTGCCTCAAACTTGGCCAAAAAATCTGAAAATTCAGTGACCGTTTTGAAAGAAATTTCAAACTTCAGTGACCATTTCTGAAACTTTGAAACTTCAGTGACCGTTTTGAAATTTTCAGGTAACTTCAATGACCATTTGTGAAATTAACCCAAACGAAATATGTTGGTTTAACGGAATTTCTTAACGGAATTTCTTGATTTAACGAAAAAACTAACGGAATTTTTTTAATTTAAAAATCTTTTAACTCCATAATTGAGCTTCAAAATTTACAATTCTAAAACTCATGTAGAAGTATTGAATGTCATGCTCATTTTATAGATACACTTCTCTCCAAAAGTTTTATAAACTTTCAACGTGGGATTGTGCATTTTATATATACTCTTAACTCCAATAGTTTTATAAATTTACAATGTGGGATAGTGACAAAAAAAAAATGTTAAAATGCTCATCAAAATCAATTTCAAATGTATGTCTAATTGACTAATTTAATTTTGAATTACAACTAATTAAATTGTAATATTCACTTTCATTCTTTCATTTATTTAATTTTCAAATTTAATTTAAATTGCACTTGATTATTAATATATTAATGTTAGATATTATTTTCTATAAGTTTAAAATATTTTAATTTAACAAAGTAAACTATTTTAACATTTACTATGTATTTAACATTGTTACAATTGAATTCCCACGAACTTCACGTCGGAATCATTCTCGATTATGAATCAAAATCTTTCATCTCCATTTTCAGATATCAGAATTATCAAATTCGCAGACTTTTCGTATAAATCCTATGATTAATGCTCATGTTTAGTTCCTTAATTAATAAAAAAAATTAAAATTCTTCTAACACTATTTAGCAATATTATAGTATTATATTAAATATTTAGTAAGTATTATTTTTAAATATTAGATGATTTTATGATATAGTAAAATTTTTTTTTTTTATAATATAGAAAAAAACTATTTTTTAAAATAAAAATATATTTAATGTCTTAAAAATAATTAAAAAAATATTAAAAATACGAAACGTATTATGACGCTTATTTTTTGTATTGACACGCCTAAACTTTTGATTCTTGATTCTCAATATCGACGTTTCGCAACGCATTACGCCTTTTAGAATATTATTAATAAATGAATGAAAAATGCAAAAAGCTTTGTACTACTACATTTTAGTCAATATGAAAAAATGAAACTAAAAAAACAAAATGGATGTGGAGATTATCAATTTAAAAATGCTAATAGTTTATTTGGTAAGGTACATTGAACTCAATGAAGAAAAAATATTTATTTATTTAGTTTTGTATTATAATGTTATATATTATTTTATTATGTACAAAAAGTTCATGATTAAATACAAAATTTAATATAATATAATAGTACGAAACACAAATTTATACATTTTAATTTAAAATTTAACACTATTCAAATTAAAATTAATATATCACAATGTGTAATTATTTATTAATTACATAAACATTACATTATTAATTATTTAATGAAACAAAAAAAAATTATATATAAACTAAGCAAACGTGCATTGCACGTTGCTTAAACCTAGTCTATTAATAAAGAGTTATTAGCAATGTGTACCAACTAAACGTCGCAAAAAGTTAAGCTATTGAGACTTTTCGCAACGTTTGCCAAACGTTGCGAAAAATAAAACCTTCCGCAACACTCAATAAACGTTACAAAAAAGGTCTATTGACATTTTTCTACAAAACGTTCTCAAAACTCATTTATATTAACCAATGGCAACATTCACTTACTAAATGTTGCCAAAAGACCCTTTTAAAAACATTTATCACCAAATGTTGTCTTTTATGTGTTGTGAAAGGCTCTTTTTGTTGTAGTGTCACTAAAATGTTGTCAAAAGTCCCTTTTAACAACATTTATCAATAAATGTTGCATTTTTAGCGTTGTAAATGACCATTTTTGTTGTAGTGTCTGTTATTGAACTCTCGTTTGTTGCTTGCAATTTGGAAAGAATTGATATGAAATATGGTTAAATGAAATAAAAGAAAATGTTCCATCAATCTCTTCAGAGCATGTTGTGTTCTTTTGGAATTAAATACGATTTAAATCCTCTAAAAATGCAATTTAAATGACGTGGTTTGGTGGTCCATCATGCCATTTCTATGTAGGCACTTCGTCGGTGAATTATTCCAATAATTTTGACAAACAAAAGTTAATTATGTATGAATGAAACACAAATTTGTGAATCTAAGAATGATTTCCATACAAAATTGAGCTCATGTATGTTTCTGATATAAAGCGTAAAGTTCATGTATAATTTTTTTGGGTTTTGATACTCAATGAATATCGAGCTATGATATAAATGTTGGATTAAATTGGTACCAACAACCAAGTCCAAAGTCTTGATCCGAAAACAACATGAGCCGTTGGAAGTAGTTTAAAGAATTAATATTGCTCACGGTCCATATATATTACATTTTGGATGGCTTTGAATCATCGCTCATTTAACCCTATATTGGTCCAATTAAAGCATAACCTAACCTATATATATGTTGGCTTTGCCCTAACCGTTTAGTGTATGATTTGTGTGTGAAAGAAGAAAACACAACTACCCTATTGAGAAAGAAAAACGTGTGCATTGTGGAGAGAAAAATCCGGCTACTTTGCCAAAAACGGTGAATTCTTCTTTCATCTTTGGTCTCCATTTTGTATCTCTTTCATTGGTCTTTCTTCTTGCCTTTGTGACTAAAAATCATCACAATTATCTTGTCATTTGTGGGTGAGACTGAGGAGTAACGAGGTGAATATATTGGTTGTGGGTTAGAGCGGCTTAGATTGGTTGTTTGGTATAGAGAAGTAACGTGAACCTAAGTCCCAAAAACACCATTTTGAAGATCCTTATATTGAGCTTCCACAATAATTTTCATATGTGGAGTAAAGTTTATGTACCGTTCACGTAATTAACTTGTCAAGTGTCTACCACGTAAGCACTCCATATTGCCACATGGATTATTATATTAGTTTTGACTTACGGAAGTTAATTCACGTATGGATAGAATATAAATTTTTGAGTTCATGTATGATTTTGATTTGAGTTCATATATAATTGTGGTACGTACTTTAAAGTTCATATATTGTTTGCGCATTTAACCCGAAGATGTGGATCGTATATTCTATTATGTTCTTTTGTATTGACATCTTGACATCAAAAGGGATTGTCATTATAGATCTTTTTGACTAATTATTTCAATTAGGGTAATGGTTTTTTAATTGTATTAATCAAAAATGAAAATTTACAGAAGGGGGTTATAATCCAAGCTGTATATATGAGAGAAAACTAGGGTTTGACAAAACTCTCGAATCGAATCGGATCGAACCGAATCCGAATTGAGCGGTTCTTTTTAAGTTAAATACCTGAACGAGTATTTGAATTGAGAACCGACAAGTTTAGTTCAGTTTTCGGTTCTAAACCAAGAACCAAAAAATCGAATAAGAATCGAATCTCCCTAATTTTCTTAATTTTTTTTATCTTAAATAAGTCAAATTATTTTATTTTTTGAAATAAATTACTAACTAATTAATTTAGTCCAAACCCAAAATATCATTTTAATATTTTTAATTTCCATTCAAGCTCAACTTAATCAAATTAACCTAAGTTTTACCCAAATCTCTTATTCTACCGTAGTATCGTTTCTACCGTTCTATTATTGTGAATTGACCATCTTCTTCGTCCTGTGATTTTAACAGTCAAATTTATGAAGAACACAACAAAGAGAGGTATAAAAGTTATAACGAGATTGGACTACGTTATTTTGTAAGAGTTAAATTGAATATGTCATAATAGAATTAATATAACATTGTTGTAATATATAAAAAATTAATTATTGTACGGAATCCCAAAATCGCATAGAACCGAAACGAACCGAACTAAATCGAATGGAACCGAACCCCAACGGTTCCTTAATTAAATTTAGACCGATGATTCTATTTACTAAATACCCGAAAATTTCGAGTTTGGTTCGGTTCTCTTTATAACCGAATCGAATCAAGCCATGCACAACCCTAATCTATACCCTACTTTGTGCATGTCTTCTCTTAAAAATATCCAAACAAGCTATAAAGAACTCACCAGATATAATATCTACATCAATTGATTCAAGAACTTTTTATTTAGAGTAGAGTTTCCGAAAAATTGTGGTTATTATCACTTTCTTTTCTTTTTTATCCTTCAAAACTGCAATTTTATCCACTTCAATAGTTTAAAATTCATTGACAAAAGAAAAACTTGGTTCATTGCACTTCAAATGCTAACTTTTGTGAGAGTTTGGTCTTGTTTGGCACCTATTTAATTTACATATATAAACGGTCAAATATTTTTTTTATCTATACATTTTATAGGATCCTTAAGTAATACACGCATATTCACTATTTATTTCATTTCATTTAAAATTTAATCAATTATAATCTATGTCCAACAAGTATTAATATGGTAAAAGGATATTTGTCAAGTCCGAGAATTCAAAATGCATGAAAACACTTTTGTTGACCCATGTCAATATCATAAGGGAACAATACATAAATCCTATATTTAATAATTACATTTCAAAATTAACAAACTCCAAAAATCTTTTCAAAAATTAGGTGTTAAATCAATTTATTAAATACTTGTAATTATAATATAATACATTTACCCCAATTTATTAAATTTCAAATCCAATCATTCTCTCTCTCTACTCTCTATCCTCTCCCTACCCCTTCTCTCCATTGGAACGGCCATCTACTCCGGCATCTGCTCCAGTGACCGTTCCGACGATCACTCCGGCGACTTAAAAATTTCCAAAAAGTCAAAAAATTGGAAATCACACCTCACCCCATGAATCCACCTACCACCACCCCATCCCTACCTTTACCTCCTAAAAAATTACTGGGAAAAAAAATTGTGCAGTGTGACTGTCTGTGACTAATTGTGATCAAATTTGTATTCAATGTGACTAAATGTGATTAAATTTGTGTTCAACGTGACTGTTTGTGACCAATTGAATCTTAATTGTGACTGTATATGATCAAGTCACAATCGATCACAATTAACACAAAATTGGTCACAACTGTCACAGTACACACATATTTGTTCACAACATGGTCACTACAAACAAATCCATTTACACCATGAACAAGCACCACAAAACACCACCAATCATTACCACCATCACCTCCAATGCACCGCCACTACCACCTTCAACTCAAATTGACAGTGGCTTTCAAGTATGAGCTAATGTTGAGTAAGCTGGTTATATAACAAACCAGTATGAGTTATAACATCAGCTTCTATTACCACCAAACATCATTCAATTTCATCCAAAAATGAGGAAGAAATCAACATTTAAAAAAAACTGCTTGAAAATGCAAAAATTGCCGGAATAGCGCCGTCCGGCGAGACCCATGGTCGGAGACATCTGTTGGCCACTTCCTCACACCTAGACGAGTCTTATCATGTTGGCAATTCATCCCTAACAACTCCCAAGCAATTCATCCCTAACAACACCGACAAAATTACAGTCATCGCTACCACCACCACCTCATACACCAACACAGCCCACATCGCCGCAACCGCCTCGCACCCCAACACAGCCCACACCACCATCAACGCACACCACCACCTCGCACTAGATCCAACCACAACCACACACATAACCAAAACTGTCACTGCTAGAACAACCATACATCACCAACAACTCGTATAACTCAGCGGTGGAGACAAAAGTATTGTTTACCGGATTATTTTCAACAAAAGTATTGTCGACACCGTACAATTCCCGACATTCTCCGTTACGACAGTACGTGACGGTGACCAACCCCAACCGCAACGAGTTTTCTTACTGTGACAGCTCTTTACAACTCGCCTACTCCAGGGAGTCGATCGGTGGCGGTAGCAGTCAGAAAATGTCCGCCAAATTTGATGTCCAGAAGTACCCCCTCCCAACTCCGGCCAAAGCGGCGTTGAGCGGTGGTGATGGCAGATTAGGGTTCGACAACAGTAATAATTTCAATAATGCTGGAATGATGGTCGTGAACACAATGGAGATTGAGACTCGGATGAAGTTAGTAGGGAGGGTCACAGACAGCTCGGCGCTAGAATATAGAAAATGGGTGGGTTAGGTGGAGAGAGAGGGGGAAGAGATCGACACCACCGCCACCAACACCAACTAGGCACAATCGCCATCGCCCCTCTACGCTGCCATCGTTGGAGAAGGTAGAGAGAGAATGAGAGAAAGAGAGAGAAGTTACTGATTGGGTTTGGGATTTAAAATGGTGGGGTGTGGGAGAGAGTGGCGGAGATGAGATAAGGCAGAGAGGCAAGGCGCGCAACTGTGGTGACACCTTGTTGTGCAGCTAGAAGAGAGGGATTTTGGAGAAGAGAGAGAAGTCGAGAAATGATTTGAGGATTTTAGATTGGGAGTGAGGTGGGGTGCAATGTATTGTATTGGGGGTGATTTAATTTATTATCTTAACTAATCTTATTTATCACCTGATTTGTGAAAATAAAACTTAATCCACTGTTTTCTGAAATGTAATCTTTAAATGCAGGTTTTGAGGTAATTTTCTCATATCATAAAGTATTTGGATTGGGCTGATTCAGATGAACAACCCGACCCATTTTCCAACTACTATACCACTTGTCAACTAACAATCTCATTGCTCTTATTTATAGTTATAATAAACTATGTCGCTCAATTCATCTAGTTCTACCATTAGCTTTTGTTATGAATTAAGCTAGCTTTTGTTATGGATTGACCGAGAGAACTAAATAACCAGAACTAGGAAAATGAAAACCAGAAAATACATGATCCTAGTGTCACTGTAGAATTACAATGTATTTTAGACTCGCGTCTCTATTTTTCTCTCAATTATGATGGAGAAATGAGACTCGCTCAATACCCTTTGTATAAGAGGAAAATATTAAGATAATCTAATCATGTACGAATTTCTCCAAGTACCCTTGTATCATTTTCATTGAAAGAAAAGTGTACTATCTGTTAATGAGGGAGATGAAATTATTTTATCCAAAAACTATAGTTGATGGGAGAGGTGCAATCCACCCTATCATCTAGAATCAGGCCTGAGAATCCACCCCATTTGGACCTCACTTCGAACGACGCCTTACGAGGGCGCTATTATACCATTCTCAAATAGCGACAATATGCTCATGCTTCTGCATTATACACTCATTCCATGAAAATGCTCTAACATTGACTCGAATACGGGATCTCTAACTACCAACTCATTTAAAGAATATGCAATCATTTTACCCAAAAACTATAGTATTATGTGGTGGTGCAATCCATCCTATATCACCCAAAATCAAGCTTGAGAATACACTCCAAGCCCACTCTGCTTCGAATGATACCTTGCAAAGGCTCTATTGGGCAATTTCCAAATAGTGACAATAGATCAAACCCCGTTTCAAGCATGCTCTTGCATTAATTAGCTTCACACGTCCAACAATTTTATATAGTTTATTGAACCTAATAAAAAGAAGATTTTCTTAATATCAACTTGATATTAAACTACATGACAACTCACAAGCATACCAAATGCAGGCTAAAAAAACAAAAACCCCTGGCCTTCATAGACAAAACTTTGTTTCGACAACGTAAATCTTTTTTGGCCACTCCAATGATCCTTGTACAAGCATCCAAGACAATTATGTGGAAATTACTCGTATGCATATATCACCAATCTGATCGAAAATTTTCCTTAATTGATGAAAAAAATGGTTGATAAAGAGTGCTGATTCGAACTGATCATTCAATTAGCACCAAGAAGAGGTAATCCAGGCTCATTTCTAAGTTTCAACATCATAAAATTAAATTACCACGCTGTACATTTACGAAAGGCTGTACAAAGGACACAATTCGACGTAACTGTAATAAAACGAAAGTAACCCAATAATTTAAACCAGAAACCTCTAAAGAGAGAAAAATCAATCTTCTTCCTCTTCGTATTCTGGAAGTTCCGTCTCATCCCCAATGCCTTCAAGTAATTTATCAACATCCTCACCCAACTCCATTAACCTCATACTAAGCTTCTCCACCTTGCTTTGCTCTTGCCCGAGACAGACAAGCAAATCGTTCAATTCAACTTCACTCTCCTTCTGAGCTTCTTCCCGTGCTTCTGCCTTTATTGCCTGGATATCCAGGTCTGGGGTGGCTCCACCACTTTTTAGAGATTTTACTTCCCTTTCAAGCTGAAAGTTCGCCTGCTCGAGGCTATTGTATGCATCGGACAAACTTTGGAGATCAGATTCCATCTTAACAGCTAAACTTCCGTAATTTGAAGCTTCAGACTCTATCTTGGCTTTCTCAGCTTTAAGGATTTCTATGCGTTGGGAGGCCTCTTGAAGCTCTCGATGCAAATTCTCGACTTGAACTCTTTCTGAGCCACTACTAGCTCTATTTTCAATCTGCGATGAATCATTACCACCCATCTTTGCCAGGTCCTCGGCCAAAGTTGCATTCCGACTCAAAAGGTCCTATAGTAAAGATGAAAATAGCGAAACAGATGTAAGATTAGAAGGCATTGTTATCGGTAGTCAATCAAGACAGTGAATTTGGAACTTTACGATTTAGGTTTCAAAAAAATGTTAGTCTCAACTTATAGCGAAGTTTCACGTTAGATTGAACTTTATTTTGTTCTGAAGTGGTAGATGAAGTTTGCCTACTTTTTCAGTTTCTTCATTCACTTGAAATCCGTTAGTTTTAATTTCTAAATCTTCAACATGGAAGGTGGCAATATGATGGGGTATGAACATTGAGGTCTTTCACGACGGACATTCTGTTAGAAAAACTAACGGTTTTAACCAAGTGACTAGACTGAAACAAAAGGTAAACTTCAGTGATCACTTCGGAACGAAGTTTAGTTACTAACATGAATTCACTACAAGATGTGACCAACGGTATTTTATACCCTAATGATTAATTAGCAATTGAAAAAAAAAAAAAAAAGTAAAGTGAAATCTCGACAAAAGATAAACATAAAGACTGTATGCAAGCTTGCCTCAAGTAAAAGGCCATGCAAGATCAATGACAACAAATTAAGCAGCCAGAAAACAAAGAGCATATAACTGGTAAGATTGCTTTCTATTGACAAATCAAACAGGAAGGAGTATCAATAGCCTAGTGGTTACATATTCGGCAATATTATCAGATCATTTAATTACCCAGGAACAGTGATTTCAATTTTTTTTTTTAACATCAACCATGGCTATTTTAGGCAATATATCAAAGATAGTAACTACTAAACATACAAAAAAAAAAAAAAAAAAAAAAATTCAGACTTGAAGGGAATGTAAACATATTAAATACTTGGATCCCTTTGTATTTTCTATAAAATAAAATTATCCGAAGAAAAATACCTGTATCTCATGGCACTGCTTCTCAACAAACGTCTTTAGCCTCTTGACATACTCATTATCACTTTCTCCACTAGTCTGTTCCAGTTCGGCCGGCACCACTGCCACCTGGCTCTTTGGATTACTATAAATTTCTACAATTTGTTTCCTAATATTTGCCTCCAACCCCTTTACAAAGGAAACAAACAGCGAATCAAACATCAAGACAAGCAACGGATGATCCTCACTCTTCTGATCAGTTGTCTCTCTTTCATCATCTTCAATCTCAGCCATACTAGCAGCATTAGATCTTGTCAATGATTGACGAGGCATATCCAACTTTGCAGAGTTAAAAACCGAGCTTTTGTGCATTTCGTCAAACTTCAGAAAGTATGACGTCAGGCCAACTTTCTCGCTTATGGCATCTACTATACTAAAAGGGTCTTTTCCACTATCACCGGTTTTATTGTATATGACACACTCTCCTAATAGTATGGCAGTCAATCCCCTTGTACATGCTGTTGCCATTGGATTTGATACTAACTCAAGCAAGTACGTCAGATGTGGACGTGAATCAAGAAAACACTGCACAGCACTTGGACAATCAGAAAGCCAAATAACAAGCAGTTTTAGGATGATTGGCTGAGCATACAAGTACCCAGATGAGCTTGTTTTCCCATCTTTGCTTTTCATAGAAGAGGCAAGTGCAAGGTACTTCACCATACGGTGCATCAAGGGTTCTGGACCTCCCAATGAGGGCATAGGGGCCTCCAGCTCAAGTCGAAGAACCTATAGCAACTTCCATATATTAGAATAAGAAGCGAAGTATATAGAGGACTACAGCCACAGGCCCACAAATTAGGCATAATTGATGGGAAATCAATGACATAATTTAGAAGAAATATGGCTAGAGATAGATTTTGATTTAGAATAGGATTTAATAGTTTTGATTAACTAGAAATCTGATAATTGATTAGCTTCTGATGTAATACTAGAAGTTCCCTTGAATTTAACTTCTGTATGACTCTAAAAGGGGAATTAGGGTTCAAATTTTACATAGACTACTGCTGAATTGAATTGATTATCTATATTTTGAAATTGATCTTTCCCATATGCTGTTTCTTCTATCTCCCATTTTTTCTTTCTTCTCTTCCTTATCTATTTCTCTCTTCTTTTCACTGTTATTATCTTTCTCTCTAATGTTCTGCATCAATAATGCTCAACAATATTGTCACAATAACCGCTGTTGAAAAGTAATCTGCTTCCTCCTAACATTTCAAAAAAATGTTTTACATATATACATATAAAAAAAGAAACTGCATACCCTCTCTTTGCATTGAATATTGTCCTTCAGTAAATGAGAAAGGACACTAGCAGCTCTGCAACAAGTCTGCATTTGACAATACAAGAAACAAAATCAGACTCCAGGCAACAAGCAACTGAAATATATTGGTTTCATGTAATGGAGATAAATTCACGAGTCCAACCAAACCCCGAGGGTGGGATGGGGGTTTTAAGATCAGTATTTAATTTATTTGCGATGATCAGGGAGGATCAAGGCTTGAAGGAGGTTGGTTTGAGTATAACTTTCAGAAAATAAAATACGCACATAAAAGTGAAACTTTCAAAACCCCATCCCCTCCGTGTCCCTTGCCCTCAGGATATTAACTCTTTAGTTAATTACGTCCCAGCAACCAAATTACTAGAGCAACGTTTTTGTTACAGTGAAAACAAGCTAAGCCAGACAGCAATGGATAAGCCTCTGTTTGGCAAAATTTATAAATCATTTATAAATGGTCAAACTTCGTTTTCAACCACACATTCCAATAGATTTACAAATACTATTCACTTATCCACCACTCATTTCTATCTATTTATATTATAAATTCTTCCAAAACGGAGGCAAAATATGTTTTTATAGCTATTTAGAGAATAAAATCGAACACTATAATTTAAGGTTCAAAATCTACAAGAGACCTTTTTTCCCTCACAAATATGAATTATTAAGAGTAAATCAATGAAAGGTCATAGACACTTCAATCAGAACCAATGCCGGACCCAGCACCCGGCCAACCCCGGCGGCCACCAGTGCTGGATCCGCCGGGAAGAATTTTTTTTTTGGGACTTCCAATAAACATTTTAGATTTTATACCTGGTAATTTGTTATATTTCTTAACATTCCTTGTAGCTCAGCTTGTTGGAGCTCCTTTTTGCATATAGGAAGTCCCGATTTCGAGTCCCTTTCCACCATTTTTATTGTGAAATTTTTTAATTCTTTAATTTGAAGTTTAGAACCAAAATTATTGGGAAGGGAAGATTCGAAACCGGGACCACAGTTTTGGGTGTTCAAGCTTTGACCACTGTGGCACACATTGGATTTGATAATAATCTTACAAGGATAATATATGTTACATTTTGGTGGGTTTAATGCAATTCTAAAAATTTGAACCCGTAATCTTCTTTTGAATTATACAAAATTTGGCCCCAATATCATTTGGTGAATATTGATAATTTTTACAACAAAATTATATATGTTCAATTTGAACAAAATAATTATTATATTTAAATTTTAGACATTGTTTGATTTTTTTTTTTCAAAATACATTTTTCTTTCTTCTTTCAACCACACATTTTTCAATAAAATAATATTACATTAAAATTCAAAATTTTTCCTTATTTTCAACCAAATATTATCTATTAAATCACTATTCCAAAATGCACTTTTTGCCAAAAAAATAATAAAAAAAAAGACATCAAACAGGGCTCCTAATATTTTATTGTCGACAACTGTCGACGATCCACGGCCGCCCGTGCTGACTCAAAATCCTGGGTCCGTCATTGATCAGAACACCTCAAAAAAATACATATTTTACAAAAAAAAAAAAAAAATCATAACCAAGGCAAAATTCGATCTTTCAATATTTCTGATTTGTCTCCTTCAGAAATAAAGAATACACTAGAAGTTGGCATTCTTTAAAAGAATTATTTGAACAACCGATGTTTTGAAGATCAAATACGTGCTACAGAACAATTTAGAGAATTATTTTTTCTGACTTTGTATACTTGGTTTAACGCAGCGGCTAGGAATCCTATAGAGGGGCTGCCTAACTTTATATTTTTTCTTTCTTGTTTAAAATGATAATACACTCCCCGTGTATTCTTTTTTATTAATGAAATTCCCTGATTATTTATCAAAAAAAAAAAAAAAAAGAATTATTTGAGGAGTACACCGAATTGTGTCTCACGTGAGTCTTTCGTAAAACGCCTCAAAACTTACGCCTTAAGTGTCATTTGAGAGGGATACACCTCAAATCTGAGCCTTGGAGCAATTAAGGTGTTCACTTGTTATGTCGGGACATTTTTGGCCTTTCTTTTTTCTATAATCTACAATGTTTTATGAGGTGTTTTATTTTCTTTTTTGCCTTTTCACGGAAGGGAAGAGGGAAGGAGAATATACCATTGCAAGTGGAAGGCGATAATAAAGAACGAGATGGAGTAGAGGATGATGATTGAGGGAAATAAATATGTTGATGATTTCCTTAAAGATCCTACTATTAGTGATGATATAAATGATTTTTGAGTTGTTTCTACTTCTTGTAGTAGATTATAATTGTGTTACCCAATTAATAATTTGAAACCTTTTATTCACTACTTTATTGATAATATTAGGTTTGCTTGCAAGTTTGACCTTTTTAATTTGTTAACATGTTTCATTTATCAATTTTTCAAAATGGTTTATGGTTAGCTATGAGTATATATTTTTTTTTTTTTTATAATCTTCTGCATTATTTTATTAGTTTGTCTTGATGCTTGTGCCTCAAGTCTAAACACCTCGCCTCACAAGGTGTGAGTTTAGACATTTCCCACTTATATTAAATTCGTGAACAAAAAGTAATCAAAAGTGTTGAAATGCAGAACTGAAAGACAGTCCAGTTAAATGGGACAACAGGCATGAGGTAAACAATTACCTCCAGATCGCTTTCACTTTCACTCCATGTAAGACCTTCCAATAGCATGCTGCAAGAAACAGAATTTCAAAACATTTAGTCAAGTACCTTGAGGGATGACCTATATCATCCATTAGTACAAACTCAGCCATGAAGTAAAGGCACCATACAAGCTTGATAACATAACTTAGAAACAGATTGAGGTACTGAAAGAGAAGCAGAAGCAAAACCCACCTTCCAAATGACATGTCAAGTTCCTCATCACGCGGAGTGTGATTAATTGAATGTGGTTGAGGAATTATTGTGGACGCCAGCATTGTTTGACCATCGGGATTTTTCTGTTCCAAATAGGTAGATTGAGAAAGTAGGTAAAAATCAATTTCAAAACACCACACAAGAAAAAAAAAAATATAATTAGAACAATAACAACAGCAACAGCAGTAACAACAATAATAATAGAAAGGAAAGCAGTGATATATCTGACTCACACAATGAAACCTACAGATATTTAGCAACATATCAAACTACTCAAAAATAAGACTAGTAGTACAAACCTCACAAAAGCTCTTGAAGATATAGTCAGCTGCTAAAAACTCTTGCATGCTAGGAGTACGCAAAATGACCCGAAGAATAGAATTTAGGGTAGGCTCAACCTGTGGCTCCTCTCCAAGATCTTTGCTAGCAAGGGCATCACAATTTTTAGGGTGACTAACAATCAGATCACCAACGCATCGAAGCGACTGAAATAGTTACAAAACATCAAGCAAGGATGTCAGAAACTTCCAAAAACTTCTACTAGCATGTTTTGTAGGCATCCAATTTAGATGACAATTGCAGAATATAGCAAGGACATTTATCGATTTTTCTCTTTGTAGTATAGCTGATAATTCTTTATCTGGGACACGATAATGAGGAGGTTGTATCTCAACGGAGTGAGTGTGCTATTAAATAATTGCTGCCTTACCGCACAACGAACAGCAACAGGAGCCCACTGGCTTTCAACTCCCAACATTAAAAGAAGATCCAGAACCTTTTTCTAGAATTACTAAAAAAGATTAGCGAGCAGAAGTGATAATGCTTCTAAGAAATTTCACTATCAGAAAAAGGGTTCTAAAACTTAACCAAACCTGAACTAAAATTGTTTTGTTTGTCAGACTATTGTTGTCTTTTCCAGGATCAGCTTCTTGACCTCCATTCAGCAGCAAATTAATAGTTTCCAATACACTGAGTAGATTAATTGTCTATCCGAAAACCAATAATTCAGAAAAACAGAAAAGGTTTAGGCAAGACAAGTGGAAGAATATTTGCAGAGGATATTTATGTTAAGTTAGAATGAAGGAAACACTCTGAGCAATTTAAGTGTTTAACCTTCTGTTGTGTAAATTTATAGGTGCTTCCTCTGAGCTTTAGGATCGATAGCAAAGGGTCAAAGCCCATCGTCTCCCTAAGCAATACCTATACCGCATTCAAGAGGCATATTATCAAGAATGGCCATCCATGTTACGAAAATCTAACTTCTCATGGACACAAACCTGGTGCGATGCATTATTTCTGATGAGATTGTTTAAAAGTTCAAGACAATCCTGTTGCAGTGCCAAAGGGAACATAGATTTAATAATAATAATAATAATAATAATAATAATAATTTGTTTATTATCAGAATGCATTCAGTTCTGAGAAGAAAGATACTCCAGAACTAACATGAGTAGGTCTAATGTATAAGAATGGTCATAGCATATGACCCACCACATATAAGCCTTTTTTTTTTTACACCAATTTGACAAACTACTATTACATATAGATCCAATTCAGAAGACAAATGAGGCGTTCGATGGCTTTAACAATCTTTAAGTGTACATTTCACCCTGAACGAAAACGATAAAACTAAAAACAAACAAATAACCAAAAGCAGAGCAAATATTTTTCTCTAGATTTTAACATAAAAGGACGTGCTAATATGTGCAAATAAAACAACCTCAATGCAATTTGGGCCAACCAAAAGTGAAACAGGACAAATCAGTTAGCTGGTGAAATAACAAGAAATGCATAAACTGAAAGTATAATATAAATATTTTAACAAGTCAATCCTTGACCAGCAACAGAAGCGGGAGCAAGAGTATCACAATATCTCAGTCTTAGTCCAGAAACCACCTGCACAACAACACCTCCTTCTGAACCACCTTCCTCTCTGATAATGCTAAAAATCTTCTCAAAAATTCCTTCAAACACTACAATTTTTTGAATTTCCTGAACAATGAAAAACTCAACAGTTATCCAAACAAGGTAAACAGTTGTAAATACTAAGAATTGTTATGGTCCTTAGAAGGGAAAACCCACCTCAGCCTCACGGGTCAGATATGGGAGAAGTAACAGGGCCTCATTACGAATAACCTTCCAAAAATAGCACAGATCTGTCCAAATTCAGTAACAGGAACAGCAAAGAACAAGAGACAAATTACTTGGTTAACCAGTCTCATACCTCACGATCCATGAGCATATCCATGAGCCGTGTAATACCACGAGGAATAGTCAAAATAGCTTCCTGTAGCCTGAAAAGGATTTCAGAAGAGTTCCTTTCACATTTTCATACGTTTGAAAGCAGAAAATATCAGAATCAAAATGAAAGAAAGTACCTATTTGGAGAATTTGTCAAGAGTGCTGTTAACAGTTGAAGAGTATAATAGCGTACATAGAAATCCTCCTCAGACTGCCAAGGAACCGGCTTAGCAAAACAAGGAAGAAAATGATATACGTATTTTTCTGGAAATTAAAATTGGAAATCTTACCAGAAGACTTAGAAGAAGAGAAATGCTTCCTGCTTCTCTAGAAAGCAAATCACTATTCATTAAAGCAGGTTGAATCTCATTCTTTGGTCCTTTTGCATGTTCAATTGGATTTAAAGCACTTAAAAGAGTTTCCAGAGCCCCTCGAACCTTCAAAAAATATTCAACATGAAGTGAACATAGAATATAAACTCGCAAAACAATTGTATTAAACATGCAATCAGGATTGCAACCCATATGCAGATAGAATGACATATTGAACAGCTCGGAATCGCTGTCAAATAAAACCTTCTATTACTATACCAAGAAAACTCTATGCCAATCAGCCCAACCCTTCACCAAAATAAATAGAAATAAGGAGTAGAGAACAAAATCTTTCCCCTCTTTTTCCTCATTTGCGTGATAGCCCCTCATAGGTTTTATAACTTTCTAGTCACTTAAGCTCAAATTCTTGATTCAGACATTGTTTCTTCTTCTGATACAGTTTTGCCCATTCAATTTATCAATCTCTTCCTTCCATTGCTTTAGAAATTTTATAATCAAATTTCTTTCTTTTTCTTCATTAGAATAAGTAATTGCCCCTTAAAATTCTCCAAAGTACTCCGGGTTTAAAAATAATAGTACCCCTAATGCTAAATTAAACAGTAAACCTGAGTTACATCGTGACTATGGGAAAAGACTAAACAACAGAAGAATTTATCACCTATAGTTTTGACCCTTCAGATAAAATTATTCCATGACATCAAATATTTGGACTATGTTTAGTATGAGGGAAAGCTGTGTGCAATAGAAACGGGAATGGTAGATATTATACTGAGTTGTATATTTTTTCTGTTTTAATTTAGCCAAATGGCTCCTACCACTCTTACAGTTTGTTTATCCACGTCACATTGATTGCACTCTATATCTCCATATATGCTTATTTGGATAGGTCATGCTTTTTAGCTGCCATTTCCCTTTCTGCCGTCTTCCATCCTATTACTCTTTTTAAACTCTGAAATATACTGTGGTATCAAAGCTTGGAGTCTGGTCGACCATATTTGGTTGGCAGGAAGCTATGGTATTAAGGACTCTGATACCAAGTTCTACTTTTAGTAATCATGGGAAACTAAAAAATTAGTATGAAAAGCAACACAAAATAAAGACGGCTAAGGCCTCAAACCATATCCACATCATCACGCTCCTCCTTTAAGACGCTCAATAGTACTGGAAATCCTGTAACAAGTCGTGTCATGGGAACAAATCACATTATAATGAATAAGCACTAGCAGAAATTGAAAGATGAGCAAGCTCATGAAGAAAGAAATAACTAACCCATTGCCCCAAAAGCTAACTGTGCAGCATGACTTTCAGTAACAACAGACTGGAGTTCAACTATGGCGGTCCTCCTATCCTCAGCCAGAACACCGTTGCTAATGCGGTCAAGCAAGCGCTCAACATAACTATTGATACATGACACAAATTCGATTAGCATGGCCAGTTGCTTAGCACAATACATCTAACAACTTCATAGGATAATCATTGAGGTAGTATTATTTTAGATTCCAAGGAAATCACCAAGATTCTACTTGTGTACCACTAACAAGGATAAGAAATGAAAATATGTCAGCAAGTGAGGGTTACAACAATTGGGATAAATTAAGGGAAGAACAACTTCGGTGGTTGGAACATGTTTAGCGTAAACCTATAGAGATTGTTCATAAAAGTGACGCAATCTCAATAGAACACGATGGAAGAGGGAGGAGTATTCTATTACTAATAATTATTTTACGATCCAATATTTTCCCTCTTTACCTTGATAGTCTAAATGAAATATATTCTTCCTCCAAACGAGAAAACAGAAAAAGAAAACTATTTCATGGGAGATTTTTTTAAAAATATAAAAATAATGGATATCTTGCATTCAGATATATACTTGAGAGATGAATGCAATGTTAGGTAAATCATACATGGTCCTTTGCACCTAAAACGTTCCCTAATAAAAACTTGAAGATGGTAATATCAGCCACATCACAAATAAGGAAAGGAATCAAAATATCAGCATATCAGTGTTTAAGTCTCATTAAGTAACTAATCCAAAAAGAAGAAAAATCACTAAAAAATTTAAATGATCCTCACTGTTGTAAAATTAACTTAATAAAATGAGGCAATGTTCTTTATTCACAGTCAATAATTCCACTAAATTTCACAGAGTCTAGTTACTCTGTTTTGATTTTCTCTTAACATTTCTCTCTAATTTATGAATATAGTTATTTTACCAATCAACTTCAATGAGAAGGCCATACATTTCATTAAGAAAATACTCTTATTCAGCATCATAGGTTGCTATCCACACTAAATAATATTGAAAAACAACATATTTACCTATCTTCATTTGAGCTCGAATTTTCATTCCCAAAAACACGCCCTACGACACCCTGCATTAAATTCCTTCATATTAATCCCATTTTCAACGCAATGAAAGATAAACATTAAAAATAACACTTTCAACTTCAAGCATCTTTGAAATGAATTATGCCCACATAACTACAATTGGATGAAATTAACTTCTTGTCTTAATTGTTAACCCAGTAGCGTAGCTGAAAATGGAACAACCACTTCCCACTAGAACTCATCCTAAAAACGAGCTTATAGTCTAGAGCCACGAATTGAACTCATCCTAAAATCGTTACAGAAAATATGGCAAATTTAGTGTAAAATAAAAAGGGAAATTACCTGGTATTTAGATACTAAATCCATCAAAACAGATCACTTGAAATTCGGGAATGCAGTACAAACAAGAAACCTTTAAATTAATTAGCCAATAAACAAACAGAAAAAAGTCAAAGATTTCGATGAAAATAATGAATATCAATATCGTGAGATTAAGAGTATATTAAAGGTCAAGAATAAGATCAACAGTGGAAAAAATAGCCGTAATTTGCAGAAGAAGAAGAAGAAGAAAAAAAAAAAAAAAAGAAGGGCAAATAAATGAAAAATAAATTGATGTCACCTGGGAAGAGATCCGAGAGGGAGATTGGAGTAGGCGACCGAGCGGAGCCGGAAAAAAAAAAAATTCAAGTCGAGTCCGAGCTTTTTACCCGAGCCCGAGCCGGCTCAGTTTTTTTTTTTTTTTTTTTTTTTGTGGCACCTTATAGGCTTATGTCGGATAACATGTTAGATTTATAAATGAGTAACTATCCATTATAACAAAGTAATAAATCTTTTTAATGATCGATTTAAATTTTCTTACAAATTTTAGTAACCATTGATGAAATTAGCTCAATTTTTAAATGTAATTAAGCAATATATATCACTAATAATTTCACTTAATATAGAATAATAAACATTTGTGTAAATGAGAAAATGTTTGCTTTAAATATTTAAGTAGTTAGAGTTTTAGAGAAATGAAAACAATAATAAACTAATAATACAATAAATATTAAACAAACAAATATCACCTATTTTTCAAAATAATCTATGTGATACATTATGAGATAAATTTGTCACTTATAATTATTTTATTAGTTTCATGATGAGTGAAATAAGTTGACAAATTTTGATTTTTTTTTTTTGGGGGCCGACCCGAGCCACACGGGCCAGGCCGGCTCAGGCCAAGTCCTCAAAATGAGGCTCGGCCCGAGCCACCCGAGCCAAGCCGAGCCGTGCGAGCCGCCGAGCTTTTTTGCCATCCCTAGATTGGAGAGGATCGGGTCAAAAATTGGATTGCATATTTAGGGTCGTTTGATTGCAACGGTGAAAAATAAGTGGAAAGAAAATATTTTATAGGGAATTAATTTTTTTAGAAAATATTTTACTGAGAATTATAATTAATTGTGTTTGATTGGTATAATTTTCTATGTAAAATATTGAAAATTTGGTGTCAATTTGACTTCGTTTTTTATGAAATTTGTCCATTAAAGTGATAATTTTTTCTACTATTGAGTCTAAAATTTATTCTCATTGTCAAAAAAAAAAATTACCATACCGAATATCATTCGTTTGACTTTATTTTGCATGAAAGTTGTTGATAAAAGTGAATTTTTTTACCATTATTTCTAGAATTTGTTCCCAAAAAAAAATTCATTTGTGCATCAAAGTATTGTATCTAGAAAAATGGAGGAAAATATTTTCCGTGGAAAATTTCGCATATCAAACAGTCAAAAACGTGATTTCCATGGAAAACTCCGTCAATCAAACGGACCCTTAGATCTTTGTTTGAGCACGTTAAAATTTTCATTTTCAATCACACATTTTTCAATAAAATAATATTTTATATCATATCAATAACTTTTTCTTCTTTTTCAATCATATATTTTCCACCAATCTATTATTCTAAAATACATTCTTTCAAAATAATGTGGCAAAAACACACCCTAAGCCGTTGTTTGACCCCATTATTTTAAAACTCATTTTTAACCACACATTTTTCAATAAAATAATATCTTACATCACATCAATAACTTTTCCTTACTTTTTAATCACATTTTCCTCATCATATCACTAATTAAAATACATTATTTTCTCAATAATATACATCAAACACACTCTAACAGTTGGATTATACGATTTAATTAAGCAACCTCCAATCTATTATTTCAGTAGCGAGTTGATCCGTAATATTTAAAATAGACAAGTGCATCCCAACCCTGAATGGAAACACGTCTTATCTATGTTTTCAAAACTGGACCAAGCATTGATCAAAAAAAGTTTTGAGTAATATTATTTATCATTATAATTATGGAATATCGGTAATATGACAATTTATATGGAATAATAGAATATGACAATTCAATTTTCATGAGATGGGGATTGAACTGTTACAATTCAATTTATATGGATTGAACTTATAGAAGAGTCAAACAGCTGACTTTTTGCAAACGATGGAGTAAATGCTTGTTGCTGTCCTCTTTGACTCTCTAGGAGAAGAAGATAATACCCTCTCTCTCTCTCTCTTCCCTATTACGAATTAGTCAGCCATTGGGTCTCTTCTATATATATTCCAATAGACAAAGGCCATTCCTTAAGTTTAGACTCTTGTCTCTCCATTTTCACTCTCAAGAAAGAAAAACATAAAGCAACCTCTAGAGAGAGACTAACCCTAGTTTGGCAAATTCCAAGTGATATGGGAAGACCACCTTGCTGTGATCAAATTGGTGTTAAGAAAGGGCCATGGACTCCTGAGGAAGACATCACCTTGGTTTCATACATTCAAGAACATAAGTAATAAAAGCACATTCTTCCTCCTCTCTACATTTTTTATTTCAAGATATTACCTGGTTTTCCTGGTAAGCTCTCTGAATATTCAGGATCAATTTATGATGATATTCGAGCAAATTTAGTTATAATCCATATGCATTTTGTTAAAACTAATGGTGTTACCATCATTTTGCTAAGTTTGTTAGAATGAATTTATTCCTCACCTTTTATATTTTTGCTGTCACTCTATCAAATACCATATTTATGTATGTCTCTAAATTCAAAATGAATCTTTTGAGAGCTATAATAATAAGAGTAAGGCTATAATAATAAGAGTAGAATAAACTCCATACCATGATGGTCTCTTTTCCTTCGACATCTTCTTTCCTGGAAGCTATCCCAATATTCCACTTGTATGTTTTAGATATTTTTGTGTCCAACCCATTTTACACTTTCGAATATGTCAATACATTGTCTTCCATTAATACTAACTTACTTTTTGTTGCAGCAAGTCCATTACCACTCTAGTGGACTTCGCATCAATCAAAACTTATACAATTGTGGCAAAGTATGCCTAAGCCTTCTCAACACTTAAAGTGGTAGTCAAAAGTAGAAGTTGATCCATGATATATCAACTATGCTACATGTTTTGGTCTTTATACAAGGTCTACTTTTAAATACTAAACCCTATTTTAATAAGTCTAGACGTGCAAATATGAGTGGTTCAGCGACAGGAGAAAAGTGTTCAATGGCATACAATGAGAATATTTTTATTCATTCTCTCTAAACAATGGTGTACAGTATGAGGCGGCCACCGAAGGTAAGATGAAATTGAGATCCTTCTATGTACTACTATTATTATTAGGCATTTCAATCCTTACATATTTTGGTAATTAATTTCAATTTATTATTTCCTTTTGGGTGACGATTTCATTGTATACTGATTTAAGTTTTGTGTTGTGTTGCTCATAGCATTTCGAGGACTTTGTGATATGACATTTCTACAAGCATTCTCGTGATATTCTGATAGCATGTAAAGCCTATGTAGAAAACACTCAATCGGGATGTCTTGTCAAATGGATTGTTGAAGATATTGACGAAAGTGATAAGAGCTGCTCACATGATTTGAAGGACAATTTAGTATAGTTCATCACTACGTCAGTAAATATATTTTTTTTCAAATTAACACAAAAAACTGTCAAAAGTTCTTTTATTTAGCTCACATTCGTACCTGCTGGTAGGATATAAAATAAATTTTACATCATGTCCCATGCGAAGAGAAGAGAGGAGGAAGAATGTGTTTTTATTACTTATGATTTTTGTCATCTAAGATTACAATTTTTTTGCAATTTGTCAATGTTATTGGGTTCCATTTGTCATTCAATTAATATTATGTTCTTTCGTTATTAATTCCTATTTTCATAACGTTTGATAATAAAGTTCAGTAACTATAATTCTTAACTCTGGAAAAACGAGTGCATGAAAAAATGTTACATTATGCATTAAATTCTTAAGAAGAATTCATCAAAAAAGGAGATAAATTTTTTTTTTTTGAAACGCTAATATTACCTTCGAAATAACATTGCCCGTGCATTGCACGGGCAATAGACTAGTATACCATTAAAATTGGTTGCTTTACTCGATTTTGCGTTGTTTCCCCCCTAGTAGATTTGGATTTTGGCCCATATTTCAAGTTGTATTGAACAATCCAGTCAATTTAAATAGGTCTTAAATTCTTTGACATTAATCCAAATTAAAAGGCAAAGTTTAGCTTCTTAAAGTTGTATATATGGAGATTGAGAACTTATTTACTCCTTTTTGAAAAAAAATTAAAGACCAAATTGCTACTGACACATTAATCTTTTTGAAATGAATTGCTATAAGTATTAACGCCATGTTTGGTACGGATTAAAATCAAATTTTAATTTAAGTTAAAGTCAAGCAATCAATATTAATCACATCTTTTATAGGTACCACAACTTTTCCATCACACTTTTCAAAATCTTCTATCACAATCTATAAAAAATCTAATTTTAATCATCACCAAACACCCACTAAATCTTCTTTATAAATATTTTATGCATTATCGAATTACTAATCTAGTAAAAGCAAACCGTGTTTTCTTAAACATTTTGTTGCATTTAAACTTAGTGAAGGACTTTTCTTCTAAGGACAAAATAAAACGTGTGATTATTAGGAAGGTCGAGAGTACATTTGGTTGTACTTGAAAAAGTAAAAGTGACTTGCTTTTTAAATTTATTTATTTTGGTAATTATAATATTTTAATTTAGTTTTTTGAAAGTGAATCTCAACTTAATTTAAAAAAAAAAAAAAAAATGTAACATGTCCCCTTTCTAAAATGTGATTGTTGATATAGTTGGGATCTCTCTATTGAAAACCATGCATTCGTTTGTTTAAAATGCAATATAACTTTCATATGGATAACAAAATAAAATAAAAAAATTTAGACAAAAAACATTTAAGAGACGGATAATAATCTTAGGACTTGGATTGTCTACAAATGTCCTTGGTGATGTATTTGAGAAATTGATTCAAGAAATGGATTGCATGGCTATGGAGTTGCAAAAAAATGTAGTGTGAGACAATGTTTCATAGAGAGGGGGTAGTGTAACGATTGTCTTCTTTATGTTCTTCTCTATTTTTTTATTGGCTCAAGGCTATAATTGTAAAATTATTGTGTTGCATTTCATAAAATATATTTTAATTAGATTGTGATTATGAAGTAGTGGCAAAATAAAAAAAAAATGTGGTGTCAATATATTCATCCTTTATATATATATATAATAGATTGTAGATAAATGTAGATAGATTTTTCAGCTATTTCAATTCGAAGGTACACATCGTTTAATATAATACAACTTTCATATAGGCAACAAAATAAAATAGAAAATTTTAGGGAATAACTTAAGATGAAGATAATAATCTTTAATGCCATTTTCTGTTCTTCCTTTTTGGTCACTTCATTTTAACTGCATTAAAAGTCTTTAATGTTTATTTATTGTTATACTTATGTCCTCAAATTTTTTCCATTACATTCTTGTTCTTGACAATTCACTAATTCACATATATTATCCACGATGACGATTTTCATCCCAAAATTCGGTTAGTGTGCTTTTAAAATAAGAGGTAAATATTTAGTTTTGTTTATTTAAAATACGATGGACAAATAAGTTTTTTATCTTAACAAAATTCTTGAATGAAAATCGTCAGTAGGGACAAGTTACACTAAGTAATGAAAGGTTGAAGATAAGAATGTGGTGAAAAAAGTTGACGACACAAATGTGAATAAATATAGATTAATGACTTTTAAAGCAATTAAAACACGGTGCATTTACCAAATAATAGTAATGTGAAAATAATTAGCCTATGTTCAGTAAAAAAAAAAAAAGTTACCCTTTGATAAAACATAAATTTTAGAAAAACGATAAGCAAAGAGTATGCAGAGTATACTTTGTACATTTATTCCTACATGTAAAAATTAGTTTTTTTTTTTTTAGTAAATTTTGATAAAATTGATGAAATGTGTGATTGAAAAGTTGATAAAATTTGTGAATTTCATTAAATATAAATAAATTTTAAAAAAAAATTAAGGCCAAACAAGAGCATAACAAAGCATCAACTCTAATCTCAGCGCCTATCCCTTCCCCCACACCTCCATTTTTCAGATAAATGTGAATACTGCGGAAATCATAACTTTTAAGTTGCAGCCAATGGCGTAAAACCATAACTTTAAACCTATTTATACAACATAATTCTTGAGTATCGGAAGTAAGTGACACTCCAATGGCCTTAAAAGCCTATCTCTATCATTTAGGCGTAAATGCGACATATTTCTCCAATAGCATTAAGAGTCACCTCTTTATTTGTTGAATTAAATTTCATTGTCACTGTCAATTTATGAACCATAAGCATATTAACAAGAAGACAAAATCTTTATGTGCCTCAACGAAATTGGAACCTTTGATTTGATTTAGAGCCACAGATACTTCTATTAGTTAGCTTGTGCTATCAAGAGTTTAGTGAGAAGAGAGAAAGTATCACCTTGCATTAATTGATATATTTCATATCGATACCTAATTGAATTGAATCGAATCGAGATCAATTTGATTGCGTATTTCTACTTTTTAATATAATGTTAATTATATACATATTTTTTATTTTTTCACGTGCGTCTCTCTCTCTCTCTCTCTCTCTCATGATTTATAGAATCTCTATGAAAGAGAGAAATTTGTATTTTTCATATACGGTATTTTTCATATGAGCTCCTCCGCGGATGTAGACCTTTTCATGGTTGATTCATGTTTAAGCTGTTAACATTGTAATAATTCTACAACTTCTTGTATCAAATTTTCATGAAATAAATTAAAATGGTCAGTGAGATAGAATCTTGAAGATATAAATATAAATAAACAATTTTTTTTCCATGGATTTCCCAATGTTGCTTGAAATCATTTCATTAAGAAGACAGTGAAGCAAATGTATCAAATCCAAATTCTAGACAAATGTTTCTCTACTCGGCATTTTATGCATGCCCACTGTCTTTTAATTTCTTAACAACTAAAGCAAATTGTAGTTACCGGCAACATATAAATTTCCTAGGATTTGATCATTCTTTTGTTTTGGACATTATCCATGTCAAATGATCATGTAGCAATTCGGCACCCATCAAATTCTGACGAGGCAAATTCTGGTTTTCACTGTCCAGTAGTGAGTATTCAACTTGTGGGCAATTTTCCATGTGGTCTCTAGGGTAGAAAAATGTATTCACTCCATCATTAATTGAACCTTGGTGCTGTAAGCCCAGTGTCAAAGATACACCACCACCACTGCTGCGGCTGCCTGGACCTTGATCATGACCGTTATTTTCACTAGTATATAAGACTGAATTGTGATTATATGCGGAGAAGTCCAATTGCATGGAATCACCATAAGAATCTGTCACTTTATCAAAACCATGCTGGTGGTGGAGGTGGATGTGGTGATCAGCTGGAGAAAGAGGCTCAAAATCTGTTCTAACTAGTTTATAACCGCTTGGCTTATGATCTAGTTCCAAATGCGCCGCCTCTGGTGGAGGGTTTTGACTCTGTTGGCCATCATTTTCATCAAGAATACCGGCGGCGGCTGCACCATCCAAGAATTCCATGCCCTCTTGCTCTTTGAGTTCCTCTAGATACATTTCCTCCACCATGGGTTTCCATAGCCTCACCCTTGCATTGATGAACCAATTAGACACCTGCACAAGAAAAAAGAGAGGGCATTGTTGAACGCAGAAAACATAGATTAGAGCTGAAAATTATTTTAAAAGTAATTAATTAATCCTACTTTTTTTCAAAACAAGTAATTTTTTAACATTGAAGTAGAAAAAAAGTAACAAATTCCAACATGATTTAAAAAAATTTATTTAGAAGTATGCTTACCCAAACATGCTTAAATATTTGTAACTTTTTCTACCGTCACTCGACAAAAACTGAACTTATTTTCACATATCACTGACATCATTTTATAAGCCCCTATTTGGTTGGCTAAAAATCATATAATATATTTTGATAAAAGTGGATGAAATATGTAATTGAAAAGTCGAAAAAAGTTATGAATCTCATAAAATGGATAGTTGAAAATAATTTTTTTTTAAAAAAAATTAAAATTGGGATCATAGAGGGACTAAGAATATGTGGCAAGAAAACAACATCATAATATTGTTCATAGAAAATCTACGAGAAGTTTTTTAAGAAGATTTACACCTTGATGATATAAATAAATTCATGGTTTCATTAAATAATTAATAATTGGAAGAAAAAGACTTTCCTGGCTTCTAGAGAGACCAGTTTGATAGGCTAAAATTTGTTTATCTACGTCTCTTGGATACCTGCAAAGCAAATATACAAATTTATATTGGTTCATCGTGTTTGATGGGCTTTTCGTGAGTATGTTCATTTCGTCACTATATATTTTCAGTGTATACTGTAGAGAGAGATGGGGTCCCGTGGAAGCTGTAACAGAATCAATTCCACAGAAGTAATACAAAGTGCCAAAAAAAAAATCTAGATAACAAAACCAAAAATGGTAGGAGAAATTATAATATGAGTATGATAATTTGGAATCTCAATGATGGTAGGGAGAAAGTAACAAAATGCTGGATTTTTTTTTTTCTTTTTATTTTTTTATCTGTAAACTAATGATTAAGACATTATGTAAGAACATCAGTATTAAATCAGCAAGTGGGATGTTCCTTTCTTTTTTTATTCAGAGAAAACATCAATTTTCAAATAAACAAGTTTGTTTTTTCGGATGAGATGGTTTGATCATAACATCAAAAGTTTCTCGATTCAAGTCTTATCGTCACTCCCCCGTGAAACTTTGGCTCGTTCAGTTTGACAAAAATTAAATTTGACTTGTATGTGTGATCTCTCTCTAACATCTTAAATTTTTATATGAGGTGGTTCTATAATAAGCAGTAAAAGAGAAAGGTGAGCGATTATACGGGTTGAGGAAGTGCTCGAAGAGCCAGGCCCGAAGAACTAAAACTGATCTTTCTGGCAAGCCACGCTGTGGTCTCCATGGATGGCTTTCCATCAAGTTAATCTGTTGGATCGCCTTCTGTTGCCTTAGAGTTTGATCAAGAATCCTGAGACTTGGTGTGTCTCCTCTACTTGTACCTGGTGCATTAGCAGCGCTCTTGTCCTCCATTCCCTTCTTAGTGGCCTTGATTTGGTTTATAATTCCATCTCTTAGGCACCTGAAATGCCTCGACATAGCTTTGGAAGCTAGGGCAGAATACATTGCTGCCGCTTCAGCGCCCGCTACTTCTTCAAATGATGATATCACACCCTTCATTTGATGACAATAGTGCTTGTACCTTCTATCCACCTACAACCACAAACACAAAAGTTGATCAAGGATTATGTCCTAATCTAAATTACGAGACTGATACTAAGTAAAACGAAATTAGAAACACACAAGAAATGTACCTCACTTAAAATGACCCTCTAAAAATCTTGAATAGAAAAATATGGATTAGGTCGATACGCTATATCAATGAGGGGTATAAGCTTACATTGTCGATTAGGCTCCACGGAGTCCAACAACATGAACAAAAGCGTACGGTGGTAACAATACATGGCAAAATATGTACCTTTTCTTGGCTGAAGTTAGAGTGACTGATCATAAGCTGGAATTGTGAAACATGGAGAAATTTGTACCTTTTCTGGATTGTATGTGTTTATACACAAGCTGGAGTAGTAAAATTACTTACTAAGAAGCAAAAAGTGGAAAAGAATGGAGGGTTCTGAAATTTAATGGAACCGCTGAAATGTCGCCATTTAAGCATTAAAGGAAGAGCCCCCAGCCACCCATTAAGTTCAAGATTTCAAGTCTCATACCCCTAGCTAATTAATTACCCCATATTCAGATTGAGTCTAGGGACAAGTAGTACTCGACTTGATTACTCACAGTTCCTTATTTCAGTTTCTTACTGGTTTATAACAACCTTTAAAAATATACTAGTGTATAGTATGAAATCAAACAAATATACTTCTTCTAGCATTTGAACCAGCTTTGTCTTTCTTTTCTGCAGTTCCAGCAGGTCCATGAAGTGTAAAGATTGCTTCTTTATCACATTCTCATCCTGCCATTGATCACTGGCCTTATGATTAATCTTCAGCTTTGATTTATGATCATGATCAGTTATCGTCATTCCAGGATTACAGAACTCATTGAGAAGCTCCTGGGCAGGATTCAAGTACTTAGAGTTCCTTATCAGAAAGTGACCTTGATTTTGAAGATCTGCATCAATTATTACCAAAATAAATAAATACATAAATAAAAATCAACCTTGTGGTTTCAAACATAAAGTATGGCGACCATTTTCATACGAAAATAAAAGATTATCACCAAATAGAAACCAGATTGCGATAGGATTAGACACCACAGTGAACGAGATTTTTTTAACTATTTTTCTTCTTTAAACTGTCACGTCCAATGTACCAAACATGCTATATAAGGGTTTTTAACGCGCTGAAAATTTAGGGACTTACCGAAGAACCTGTCTCTGGGACTTGAAGGACTAAACCTTAAACCCTCTTGTTGTCTTAGTTCACAAGACTGTAATCCTATGGTACAAGGATTAGATGAACTGAGAGAGAGTGAAAGGCCTTGACTTGGCCTTTCATTTCCTTGACAAGGGAAAACACACCTCATAGATGGATCATGATCTAGATTCCAGTCTGGAGAAACAATCAAGATATCATTTGTTAAATCATGCCCATGTTGATAGAACTTAGTTGTTTTCAACTCCCCGATCGCCGCCTTAGAGGATGATACACCGCCTTGGTGGTGGTGGTTTCCGGCCTGCTCTGGAAACCCTATCGTTCCCATGCCTGCTGTTAAGTGGTATATCTCGTCCATATGAGAGAGATTCTCTTCTAAAGAAAAAGGAAAAATACCTCATAAGCTGAAGAAAATTATCAAGAAAATATCGAAACAATAAAAGAGAACTTTTTCAAAGAAATAATTTATCTTTATATATGTTTAAAAATCAAATGGTTTTTTTCTTAAACTGCTTCCATTCTCTGTGCGGATGGGTTATACATCATGTGTAATTAAATGAGAGAGAGATATAAAGATAGTGATATACATATTTAGATAGGGAGAGAGACGAGATTGGACTACGTTTCCATGAAACCCAACCTAGGAAGACACAGATATGTTGAAGAAGATGATACAGGTGTTTTGTTGCTTTCTCTCTCTCCTCTCCCCTCTCTCTCTTCCAAGTCAATCCACCAATATGTATACGTGAATATTGCTATGTGGGTCCTCATTGTATTCCCCAAATTGTAAGTTAGTTCAAACCTTCAAAAAGTAAGAAATTCCTCAACCTCTCAAAATAGGCTCGCACAAATAGTCCCATCGAATGAAATCCTTTAAAGTTGTAATAAGTCTTGACGCGACCTGCACGTGACAATGTTTTGTGGTAAAATAGGTAAACGTAACAAAATAAAAAGTAAGAGCAATTAAAAACTTGCTTCCTTTCATAAGTTGTGGACCAACTTGAAATTTCCACAATAGATTGAGGACAACAGTGAAATATTTCCTATACACGAAGACATACAAAATAGACTTCCTCGCCCCCTCTCAATTATTTCTTACTCCTGCAAATTAAAAACTAATTAGAACCCTCCAAGACTTTAATATTATTAAACACGAGAAAAATAATTTATTTTTTATTTTTTGCCATTTGTTTCCAAATAATTCACGCATGAATTTCATTGAGTTATTTCGATTAATGATTTTGGGTCTGTGTGGGGGGTGGGGGTGGGGGGAGACTTGATTTCAAGCAAGTCTACTTTTTATGTATGGGAAATATTTTATACTCTTACAAATTAAAAACTAATTAGAACCCTCCAAGACTTTTTAATATTTTTAAACACTAGATAAATATTATATATATTATATTTTTAGCCATTTGTTTCCAAATTGATGAGCACACAGCCATAGGATTTGCACTCCTGTGTGACAATTATCCCAGAAGAAATGAATATCTCCAAATCATTCATAACTAAGTATGAATTTCATTGAGTTATTTCGATAAATGATTGTAGTTTTCAATTTTCGTAGCAAGTAGGTACTTACTGCATGTAGGGGTGAACAAAAAAAAAATCGTCAACTAGTCAAACCGAATCGAAAAAAAGAAGAAACATGTGTGTTGGAATGTGACAAAAGTCAAACTTCTAAAGAGGCATACGATGTGGAAGAGGATGATGATATGACCGACATTGAAGAAGAAATTGATCTCGAAGCAGAGAGAAGAAAAAGAGGAGTGTCGTGCAATACCCTGTTGAAGCAATTACACCGAGAGAGAGTTCGTGAAGTAGATTTGTTGGGAGAACCATCCGGGCGTTCTTTCGATTTTTATGTGCTATATAGGATGCCCAAGAGGAAAAAGAGAGTACATCGCTCTGAAAAGTATGGGTCATCTCCAAGAATAATGTCTTCTCCCACAGGTTGGATAACTGGAGAAGAAGCATTAGAAAAGAGGAAAGAAAAAGCCCAAGAAGAAGAAGCTCGGTGCGACATGTTACATGTTGATTTATCCCAAAAAAATAATTCAACAGAGGACAAACGAGAGGTAGAAATAGACGCTACTGAAAAAGTTATTTTCAAAAGGCCGGCCATGAAGTTAACCAAACACTTGAGGCCGTTGTATGTGAAGGCTTTAGTCAATGGAATACATGTGGCAAAAGTGCTCATTGATAATGGGGCAGCCATAAATACTATTCCATCCAGAATGATGAGGAAGGTTGCCAAAACAGAGAGTGATATGATTCCAACAGAAGTTATTCTCACGAGTTTCAAAGGGGAAGCAACCTCGACTAAAAGAGTTACACCACTTGACATAACTGTAGGAATGACCACAAGGACTACAATCTTTTTTGTAATAGACGGTCCTACTAGTTACAATGTGTTACTAGGAAGGGATTGGATCCATGGGAGTCACTGCATACCTTCATCACTCCACCAATGCTTGATTTTCTGGAATGACAAAGGCGAATCAGAAGTGGTGCGGCAGATCATAGACCCTTTGTAGCAGAAGCAAACTCAGTAGAAATGTTTATGTACGAAGGAAATTATGGGTCTGTCAGGGTGGTCCAAGATGGAGAAGAACCTCAAATTGTTGCACAAAGTAAGGAGCCATTTTCAGTTGATGCACTTACCAAAATGTTCAATCAAATGAGGCCAAACATAGTGGCATTGGAAGAGCCAGTAATTGGCAAAAGGCTAATCAAAGAACTTTAGATGGGCTATCAACAACAGAGGCAAATGGCCGACATCCAAACTTTTAAAGCTAAATTAATGACTTTCAGTAAATAATGTAAGAACGTGATGAAAGAAGAAGTAGCGCTAAAAGCACTGGGACACAAATTAGCAGTGTTCAAGATGGAGCAGACTATTCGCCGAGAAGTTAATAAGATGGATTGTTTAGAGGAGGAAACGCCTACAAGAAATGTGGACGATGAATCAATGAGGATCACCAAGCCTGGATATGATCAAGCACAAGACCCTCTGATCAAGGTGAATATTGGTGATGAAGAGGAAGACCGCCCAACATTTGTTAGCCAAATGCTCACTCAAGAGGTTAATAATAAATTAATCGCTTTATTAAAAGAATACAAAGATTGTTTTACTTGGGAATATGAACATATGACTTGGTTTAGATAGAAATTTGGTGGAACATAGATTGCCAACTAAACCAAATTTTAAGCCTCACAAGCAACCCCTTAGGCGTTTTGCTTCTAATGGACTTCCTGAAATTAAGAAAGTGATAGAGGGATTATTAAAAACAGGTTTTATTAGAACGGCCAGATATGTTGAATAGCTATCTAATATAGTGACAGTATTAAAAAGAATGACAAGTTAAGGGTGTGTATAGATTTCAGGAATTTGAATTTAGCTACTCCTAAGGATGAATATCCAATGCCTACGATAGATTTTTTAGTAGACTCGACTGCTGGGCACGTAATATATTTCTTTATGGATGGGTATTCGGGATAATAAAATTTACATAGTTGAGGAAGATATACACAAAACTGCTTTTAGATGCCCTGGATCATTATGATGTTTTGAGTGGGTAGTCATGCCTTTTGGCCTAAAGAATGTAGGGGCAACTTATTAAAGAGCGATGAATTTAATTTTTCATGATATGATAGGTAAATTTGTAGAAATTTATGTAGATGATATTGTGGTCAAGTCCGTTAAAGAAGATGACCACTTTGAACAACTTAGATGTTCATTTGAGCGAATAAGGTAGCATAAACTAAAGTTAAATCCCTTGAAGTGTGCATTTGGTGTTAATGCAAGAAATTTTCTCGATTTTCTAGTGCACAAAAAGGGGATTGAACTCGATAAAACAAAACGAAAGCCATTTTAGAGGCTAAACCTCCTAGTAATAAAAAAGAGTTACAAAGATTCATAGGTCAAGTAAACTTCTTAAGACGTTTTATATCTAATTGTGCGGGGTGAACGAAAGCTTTTTTGCCTCTTTTAAAGCTGAAAAGTCATGACGAATTCGTCTGGAAAGAAGAGTATCAAAAGGCTTTTGAAAGCCTGAAGGTATATTTAACAAATACACCGGTATTGGTGTCCCCAATCCAAGGATGACCAATGAAGTTATACGTATCGGCTGAACAAGGATCGATAGCAGGGATGGTCGCATAAGAAGACCAATTTGGTGAAAAAATAGAGATTTACTATTTAAGTAAATGACTGACAAAATGCGAATATAATTATTCTGCCATTGAGAAATTATGTCTCGCGTTATATTTCACGTGTACAAAATTAAGGGCTTATTTACGGCATGTAACAGTTTATTTGATTTCCAAAGTAAATTTGTTTAAGTACATGTTCTCTCACCCTATTTTGCATCAAAGAGAAGGCCTTTGGACTTTAGCGTTGTCAGAATTCGAAATAAAGTACATACCCTAAAAGGCAGTTAAAAATAAGGCTTTGGCTAATTTTCTGGCTGACCATCCATGCCTTGACATGCCTGAAGAGATTGAATTGGAAATTGATTCATTTGAATTGAAACCATGGATCTTATACTTTGATGGATCAAAAACTTCCAAATGAGCAGGGATATGAATAGCTTTAATAAATCCTTTAGGGATTTGTTACAAGTTCGCATTCGTTTTGGATAGGATGTGTACTAACAATCAGGTCGAATACGAAGCTTTAATCGTGGGTTTAGAATTAATGATAGATATGGAAATAAAGAATGTGATTATTAGGGGCGATTCTCAACTGGTAATTCACCAATTGATTGACAACTATAAATGCCAAAGTGGTTCCATTATAGGTCAATACGAAATCGCCCAAGAATTGTTGGAAGAATTTGACCAAGTAGAGTTTCAATGTGTTAATAGAATATACAATGACATAGCAAATGAGTTGGTCCAAATGGCATCAGGGTATTCGAAGGCGCTAAATTGGGAGTCTACCTGTGAATATGGAGTAATACTACCCGTGGTCCAAAGAAGGGCGAGAAAGGTAGAGGTTCAATGCATAGAGAATAAAGATGCAATGGATTGGAGAGCGAAGATTAAAGGGTTCCTTAAAGAACCTAATGAAGGAGGTAGTAGAAAAATGAGGTTACGTGCGATAAATTATACGTTGATAGATGAAGAGTTGTTCAAGAAGCGCTCTGACGGTGTATTGTTAAAATTTGTAAGTTTGTAAGAAGCTAGAACAATCATGGTTGATGTGTATGATGGAATATGTGGGGTACATCAAGCCGGCCAAAAGATGCGATGGCTAATTATAAAGAATGGATATTTTCTGGCCCAAGATGGGAAAATCATGTGTTCAATACGCAAAGAGTTGTCTAGCATGCCAAAAATATGGTCCAATACAAAGGGCGCCCTCAAGAAAGATGGCACTCATTATCAAGCCTTGGACGTTCAAGAGTTGGGTGATAGACTTGATTGGGAAGATTTATCCCTCATCGTCTAAACAACACACGTTTATTATAGTTGACTTTTTCACCAAGTGGGTGGAAGCGGTACATTTAAAGGAAATCACCCAAAAGAGTGTCATAGAATTTATTCGTGATCATATTATTTATAGATTTGGGATTTCACATACTTTGATGGTGGATCACGGAACTTCCTTAAATGGAGATCAAGTGAAGGAATTCTTGAATGAGTTTGGAGTTAAATTAGTAAACTCCACACCTAATTATGCTCAATCCAACGAGCAGGCAGAATCTTCTAATAAGATTCTAAAAACTATCATGAGGAAGATGATAGATGAAAATGCCAAAAATTAGCACGAATGTTTGAACAAGGCCTTATGGGCTTATAGAACGTCACCCCGTTCAAGTACCAAAATTACTCCTTACCAATTTACTTATGGGAAGGAGGCTATTTTACCTATGGAAATCAATGTGTAGTTCATTAGAATGCGTTGGCAATATAAGTTAAGTGATATGGAATATACAGAATCATTAGTTCAAAACTTGTTGGAATGACTAAGTCTTATAACAAGAAAGTCATAGCCAAATCTTTTAGTTTGGGCGAATTGGTTTGGAGGACGATACTCTCCTTGGATAGCAATGATCCAAAATATGGCAAATGGTCGCCCAACTGAGAAGGACCCTTGGAGGATTTAGACGGTACTAGGCATGTTAGATTCATTAATGGTAAGTACTTGAAAAAATATGTTCATTGTTTATGGGAAAGTGAACAAGTAAAAGCATAAGTAGTACGATTGCGTTGAGCGATTGTAAATGAATAAATTGGACGATTACGTTCAAATGAGCCAGAAAACAAAATGCATTCGAAATAAAATTCTTTATTACCACATATTTCTTACATAAGCCGCACATTACATCAGATTGTTATTTATCTTCTACTGACTACAACAAGAAAACAGTAGTTGCCCATCTCACACCCCTAAGTACATCGCTGCATTATTTCTTATAAAATAAGATAGACAAAATAGTGAAAATACAAATAACCGCAATTTAGAGCAGGCTACAAATTGGTTCTCTATCAATTGCGATAGAAAGAGTGAAATCTACTTCCCTCGTCTTCTTAAATGCATTGCTGCAAATGGCAGGCAAAGAGGCTGAGAAGCACTCTCAACAAGCAATTAGTCTTCAACACCCCTTCAAGCGCATCACTACAGCAGTAAGCAGGGAAGAACTTTGCTGTTGAGGAAACACTTTCCGCAAGAGATGTAGAGAAAACATTCATTAGTCAAAGATCATTTCCTATACCTCCCATACCAAAGTAACATCAAGAAAAATGACAAAAGGGGTGGATCAAATGATCCATTTTTATGAAAGACGAGAGTCTTGATCAGTGATGGAGATGCCAAATGATGGCAGGAATGTGTCTTGAAGAAAAGAATGAAAGTGAGAATGGTGGGCACAAGATACACACGCATTTATAGAGGGTTGAAGGCAAAAAGACAGAATACGAATGGCCACAATCATTCTTAGCAATTGAAACTGAATGACCCAAAGTCTTGGAAAAGGGTACGAAATACCAAGAGAAAATGTGCATGAATCTTAGCATAAGTAATTGGGCGCTTGAAGAGTTGACGATTAAGGACAAAATGTCAATTAATGCACGAGAAGACAAAATAATCGTTCACTAATACATTCAAAATTGGCAATAACAGTTAGTGCGAAATTGCAAAAGGAAAGTTAAAACATCGAGTGTTTTAATTACAATTCGCCCCAAGCTGAAAGCATTTGCTCCCTAAGTTTCCCCCAGTCCTCGCTCTGTTAAGAAGAGGCGATATTCAACTCAACTGCGAAATCCTCATCAACCTTCAGTCGTTTATATTGCTCAACCAAAGACTTAGCTCGTTCAAACCCCTGGGAAGCATTGCACTTTTTGGCAGCCATTCTCGCTCTGCAGTCATCCATCCTTGCTTGAAGCTCCTTCATCTCAGCGGCCAAACTTAACATCAAAGAGTCTTCAACCATAACTTCGGAAGAGATGTCGGTCAATTCAGCCTTGGTTTTGTCAATCTCTTGAAGCAAAAACTCTTTCTCAGATACAGCACGAAGGTATTGAGTACTCTTGGCCTTCAGTTCCACGTTCTTAGCTAGTAAAGAGAGGATGTTGGAATGAACAATCTTCAACTTCGCTTTAAAGCCAGCAGAAACATTAAGTGACGAAAGTGAAAGTGTGTGCGCCAATTTTACACTCAACTCCTCAAACTTGTCTTTCTGTTTAGCAGCACTGGTTTGACCAAGATCCATGTCCATGAAGGAAATGTACTCAAGCAATGATTGTTTAAGAGACTTCATGTGTTCATCTGAAAGGGCAGAAGATGGCGTAGAATGGTGACTAGGTGAAGCAGGGCAAGATGCTTTTATTTGTTCTCAGGAAGTGAACAAGTCTTGGATGGAACGTATAATGTCGTCAGCTCCCTGCAAAGAAAGACGTCAACATTAAGGATTTTCATTACAATAAACGAAGTAAGGATAAAAGTAAAGCACAAGGTTACCTCATCAACAACATTGGGGATTCTAGGCACGCCACCAGTCGTTTCCACAACTTGTGGAGATTTCTCTTTATCCGGGCAAGAAGAATCTGCCACATTGGGCAGACCCGTAGGAACATCTGCATAATTCGAGAAACAATGAACCATCAACCAGTAGCACAAGAAAAGACAAAACGTCAAAGTATGCATTACCTTCTAAGGTAATGCATAGTCCTCTCATCACCCGATTTGAGCAAAGCAGTTTCAGCGAAAGATGATAAAATAGAAACTGCAAAGCTAAATCCTTTGAGGGAGATGTTGAGCTTTTCTGGAGAATTCAGGTAAGTCGTTATTACATGAAGGGAAATGTCTTATGAAATAAATAGACTCTATTACCTTTCTCTTAAGGATGAGAGGGGCATCATCATCGTCATCCTCCGGCAAAATTGGAGAGGTTAAGGCTAGCCGCTTACGGCTGGAGGCACCTTTAACTGTAGTAGCCTTTGGAAATGGAGAAGTAGATAGAAGAGTGGGGCGTTTGGTGCGAACAGGTGATGGAGAAATCTTACTGGATAAAGGAATAGGAGAAATATAAAGAGTATCTAGTACATCTAGCAGGTGGAAAGCACGGTTAGCGTCAGTTGAGAACAATCTGCACTTCACAGATGGCCACAACTGGTCAAAAAGGGGATGTGTGATAGCAGTAGGATCGAAAGGGACGTAAGCAAAGCCTTTAGCTAGGAGGCTGTTACGGGCATCAATGGCTTGTACCTCAATTTTATTGATAGTATAAAAACGCTTTGTTAAATTCTTAGAATAGCAAAGAGGAGCAGGCCACATTTGGCCGAAGCCAAGCCGGCGAGTGAAAAATTGGGGTGCATATATCTTAACCCCTACTTTGGCATTTGTTCCTATAACAATGTCATGAAACAACGCTCTTCCTACCAAAAATTGAGCCCAAATAGGCATGAATGTATCTACTTCAGCTAGAGTAGAAGGAGGCCGTACATAAGGGGAAATCTGATGAGGAGGAAAAGGAAAAAAGGAATGTATCGAATTTAAAGTATAAAAGAATGTAAAAACGTCCATACTAGACATATTTACATGGCTCAATTGATGAATAAACAACCCGTAGTAACTAAACTCACGAGGAGGAGATGGCGGAGCGCCAGTTGTGGGAAATAGACTCTTAACCACAATTGAGCAAGCCAGAGAGGCCCGCAGCCGGTGGGAGATGCACCATTCCTCAATTGGAATTGAAGAGGAGTCATACCTCTATAAAAGACAACAAAAAAGAAAGAACATAAATTTAAAGATCTGCCTCGAGCTAATTCATGTGATAAAGGCAGATAGCTCATAGAGGGCTTCATGCTAGGGACGCAAAGGACATATTTACATAGCCAAACCTGAAGGAAGGCGACACGTTTAGTATGGTTAGGCTCAGAGGTGGAAAGAGTATAAAGGCCTTGCATGTTTGAATAAGATTCAGTAATCTTCCTGTCAAATTTCGAGGTGACACCAGAAATCATAATGCCCGAAAAGATAGTGTCGCCCAAAGGCGGAAGATTCACTAAGACTCCAACATCCCTTAGAGTAATGGACATGAGGCCAAGAGGAAAAACAAAGGTGTTGTATTCAGAAGACCAAAAACTCTGGGTGATTGGAAAAAGCACTGAGTCATAAGTTGGGGGGAAAAAGAGTAATTTCTAATAGGTCCATGATTCACCATACGTGCATGTCATCTACAAAAACTAAGATCAGTTTTGGTCAAGTACGAATACCTTTATCGCGGATTGGCTTCAAGGGCAAAGAGTTCAGGAAATGAGGGTCTTGAGAACAAGTGAACAATTGACCCACCGCCGTTTGTCCAATAGCTTCAACATCATTGAATGATGGGCCTAAGTAGAACTCATTAAGATAAGCATTGGTCTGTGAAAGAAAAGTCAGATTTACATACGGCCTCGTAAGAAGGTTTTGGAAATCTTTGAAGCTAAAGGAGTCATCAGAGCGAGTTTGTGAGGTCGCCATTGAATACAGAATATAAGTTTGTTGAGGTTTGATTCAGAAATGTAGTAAGGAAGCAATAAGAGGAATGGTGAAATGACGAGGAAGAAACGCAAAATATAGCAATGTGATTCAGGAGCAGTAAAATGGCGAGTCCGTTGGGATTACAATGGTTTATAACGTTGCACCCTTTCAGACAATAGAAATATGTGATTATTAGAATCCTTGGGAATTTCAAGTGTTGTTGGAGAAATACAAAATGAATATGACAAAGATTAATAATTGGTATTAATTCTGCCATCTTGGGTTGTTGACACACTAAAGCGCAGCCCAAAAGGCCCAAAGTGTAAATCCCTACTCGGAAGTCCAGAGTAAAGGCCTAGATAGAATTGCTGATGAATCTAATAAAAGCCCAAGAACCAAGAAGCATCATCGCTCAAACTTGCAAGATGCCCAGATGATAAGCGAACGGGGTGCCATATGATCGCCCAGAGCGATAGTCTTATCATTGCCCAAACCATCAAATCACCCAGGAGTTAGACGAATCTAAGGCGTTATGGTCGTCTAATCCAACAGTTATGGAAGCGGTTATTAGACAAGTTCGACATATCCCACGATTCAAAGATGGACAGTTAAAAGACAAGAGTAATGACAGCAGTTTTGAGGTAACCTCTCCCTAACAAGTCGGTCACCATGAAGAAAGTGAATAGTTATGGAGTAATTGAGTAGTTCCGAGCGATTTTACCACCTAGAAGTTACTAAGGAAATATAAAAAGGAAATGAAGACATCGAAGAAAAAGACCCCGAATCAAAAACTCTCAACAAGGAATATGTAATTTCAATTTCTTAGTGTAAATTTAAAATTCTTTTTTTAGTACTCGTGTGCTTGCGCCCCTTAGAGACATTCTATTTGTCCTCAATTGTAAATATTCGCCAATAAAATACTCATTTTTGGGATTTCGTCTCAAGATGTCTGTTTTTTACACAATCTTCTGATCCCTTTTTTAATTGTTAGCGACTAAACCCGCGAAACACTTGTACATAAAAAAATGGTAAATAAGGAATTGCATAAAATGATGAAGAAGGACAAAATTGGATGAAAAAATCAATTTTATTTTAAATTGACAAATGCTTGAATAATATGTGTCATTATATAAGTTGTTATGTAAACCTTCGTGTATCAATGGCAAGATTCGTCTAAGAAAGTCCCCCACTCTACCAGTAGCTAGCTAGCTACCCCTAGCCTTCTCTCCTATAAAATTGTGACCAGCTTGCATATTTTCTTTTCCAATGTGCAATAACATCTTCCTAATCCTATGAATAAGATATATGGAATAATGGACGCGTGTAGCACATTGAATTCAAAGATTAACCAATACATTCAAATAATTTGGAGCTTAGGAAAAAAAATCTTTAACTGAATCTTTTCAAGAATAACCATGAAAATTAATGGAAAAAAGATCACCACTAGAATTATTAATTTTACCTAATGAAATTCAATATTTGTCGATAATTCAGATGAAATTATCGAGAACAATATCATTAGTGATTATTGATACAAGCCCATAAAAAATTACTAATATTGTTGTGATTGCCGACGAAAAAATATAGTTATTCTTTCTTCCATTAATTTTATAATTTTTTTGGAGGGCTTATGATTTCTTTTTACTTTTTATTTAATATTATACAGTTATTTAACTTTTAAATAATTCTTTCTTCCGCAATATTTAAGTTTACATTTTAACTACGGGTGAAATTCCCTTTCAACAAATTAAATTTAGGAAAAATTGCATCTAAGGTACCAAGCCTTTCAGTCAGTTGCAGACTTTGTCCAAACATTTTATTTGTGTCACCCAAGGTACAAAACCTTTAAAAAAAATCGTAACTACAGTCCTTATTGACGGTTTCCTCATGTTTGACCACTAACATTGTTAGTTAACCCTAGAAATAAAAATATATATATAATTTTCACCAAATTGACAAGGACAATTTCGAAATTACACAATTTCCCTTTTGAAATGAAAAAAAAACGTCAGTTACTCTTCATTCTATCATCCATTATGGAACCTGTGAAAATTCACGAAGAAGAAGATAATCGATATGAAGAAGAAGAAGATTTTCAATCAGATTTTGCAAACCATATTCGAGGCTCTCTTCCCCAACTTGTATACAGTAAGCGTGCGCCTTGAAATTCCTAGATCTTGGCTTCAAGGACAAGTGAGAAATCTTCTTCATGGGTTCAGGTTCGTCCATAAGGTCTCTATTTGCGCTGGGGAACCACATCTACATACATTCATTTACATCTGCAATTTTTTTCGACTAACTGTAGGAGAGAGAAGGATGTTAATAGTGATGAAAATGGATGGAAAATAAACAGTGAAGTACAGTAATAGATAGGGAAAGTTGTAATTTCGAAATTGTCATTGTCTATTTGATGGAAATTAAATTTTTTTTTTTGGATTTCTGGGGTCAACTAACGATTTTGGTGGTCAAACAGGCAGAAACCGTCAATGAGGGCTGAAGCTGCGATTTTTTTAAAAGTTGGTACCGTGGGTGACACAAATGAAAGGTTTGGACAAAGTCTATAATTAACTGAAAGATTTGATACATTGGCCCCAATTTTCCCTTAAATTTATTGAAATATCACTTTTCTAATATTTCTAACTAAAATTCCATTTTCAATATTGAGCCTATGTTTGGCTCATCTCTAAATTGTTTATAAACATTAAAGTCACCTTAATTTTATTCACACATTTTGAATGATTCATAAGTATTACTCATTTCTATCTATTTATGATTCAAATTGTTTATAAACACTTCTCAAACATGTTCAACATAAATTTTTATCAAGGTAACATAAGAGTTTTATTTTATAGTGAAATTTTATAGGTAAACTAGATTTGTTAAGTTAGTTTTTTTTAAGAATTAACATTGACCAAAAAAAAACCCCATTGTTCTGTAAATTTATTATTTTTAAAGTTATTTTGCTACTTATTGTCTTTTTCATCAATAATATTTAGTCTCTGTTTGAGCTTCGTTATCTAAAAATTCTGTTTTTTTTAATCTTATTTTCAATCACACATTTATTTAATAAAATAATTTTACACGTAAATTTAAAAACTTTCTCTATTTTTTAATCATATATTCTCCAAAGAATCACTTTTACAAACTTATTTTTCACAAAAATGCGGCTCAAATAGGGCTTTATGAATTGATAGCATCAAAAGATTTGACTTGAAAGATAAAACTATTTCGAATGAAATTTTCAAAATTTGGGGATATTATTTAAAATGGAACTTTAGGGAATGCCTCGCTCGTTCTCGGGTTGAGCTGACTCTGATCAATTATGACAACGAATGAATAATAAGGATCCCGAGGAATCATTAGACACAACATTGCTTACTAGGCCAATGAAAAGAGGGAGCATTAGAAAGTTCCTTGCTTTTCAACGAAAATATGCATATTTGGTAGATCTTAAATATGTTAAAAGAGAAGATTGTCCAATTGAAGTAGGATTGTATTGCTATATTTGAAATGGAATATTTTTTTTTTCCTTATTTGTAATGAGACTATTTTGAACCACACTTCGAATAGAAATCAAAATAATTTATTTATTTTTTTGTGTCCCAATAAATAATGTTTCATTTAAGCGTTATGCTTTAGAATCAATCAATTTTGGACATAAACACTTTTGATATATAATTAATGTATATTTATGGCAAGACTTTTTATTTAATTGAATTAATTTTCTAATGAATTAAATAATAAAATCTGTAGATTCAAGTCTTGGTAATTTAGTAATCACAAGGAGTTGTGATTGTGAGATATAAATTACATATGACTGAATTTTAAATCATCCGTGATCGTAAGTAATATTGAGATACGAATATCGTTATTACGAATAGAATATTACATGTGACATTTCTTATCTATGAAATAAGTAGCTGATTTCACAAGTTAAAGTGTGGTGACAATTAAATGAACGCGCAGATGTTATGTTATAGAACAAAACATTGGAAACCTGCTACGGAGACTCTATATGAATAACTATCTGAGTGTCATGATTAATTACTAACATTCGGTAGTGGAATTAGTCCTTTAACTTGAGATCATTATAGTACCTTATATGGGGACAATCATACTTTGGTGATGTTGGATGTTGTTCTGCTAAAGATCGCTAATACGGCATCGTTCGGGTATGTTAAGAATCATATGAAGATTGTGAATGATCAATAGAGGATTTCGTCACTCTTAGATAGTAAGAGATTATGATCTACATTTCATTCAATTAAGTTGCTAATGAAATATTTGACCAAGCTGTATTCATAAGTCGAAAATGAGTTTTTGACTTGCATTGACTTAATAGTAGAATGAAAGATATTATCGATAATTGAGATTGACACACATCCATATCTCGTAATTGATCGGATCATATTGACGAATGGATTATAGTTTCACGGTAAACAAATAAGTTTGATTTTGTCATACCACATGACATTTTCCATCACATATATTGCTTTGACATATTGCTGGATATCAATTTGGGACGACGAATGTGAATTTATGATAAATTAAAAGGGGTGTTTTAATTTATCGTTTATATTATATCAAAATAATTGTTTACGTCATTAAGTATCGTGATTGGGAACCTGGTGAGTCACATACAAAAGGGGAACCAGAAAAATGAGATTCACTAATTAATTAACAAGTATTAGACAATTAATTTATTGAGTTGCTTGTTAATACGACTGAATTAATTAATTCATGGATCAAATTTAATTAAACAGATTAATTAAATATTGGATCGGGCTTCGTTTAAAAAATGGGTCATCCCACTTGAACTTGTATTTGTATTAAATTTTCAGAAAACGGAACAGAACAGAACAGAACACAATTCATTATCTTGCAATACAAGAAATGAGAAACCTTAATTCTCTCATTCTTGTCCCATGTGTGGATTTTCATTGAAAATTGGACAATTGGATAGCTATGGATTACAGATCGTGATTGTTCGTGTTCCAAAATCAGTAAATGAATTTGCAGAATCTACAAAGGGAAAAATTCATATTTAAGGTGTTTTCTTTACCTCAATTCAAAAATAAGGTAAATAGTTTGAAAATTCAAAAATCAGGTATAAATTTAATTAATTAAAAATATTTATTAAATAATGATAATAAAGTCACAGTTTATGATTAATGGTCACATATTCATAATTATAAGTTACAGATTTATTTAATGGTCACATATCGTCAAATTTGATTATTCGAGGTCACAGATCAAAAAAACTATACGCCACATATTATTTCGAGGTCACAGATCTTTAAATTAGTTGGTCACAGATTATTTTCCAGTCACGTATTATTAAATTTTTAGGTCACAGTTGAGTAATTAGTCACAGATATTACCAAACATTTGGTCACAGATTACCAAACATTTGGTCACAGACTACCACCGCTATCACTATGGCCGCCGCCACCACCACTGCACATAGCACCATGCCCAACTGCCGCCACCACCACCGCCAAAGAAACACACCACCGTCGCTAAAAACGCACCACCGTCGGAAACGACGCCATGACAATACCACAAGACCACCACCACCAGACTGCCAACACCACCACCAGACTGCCAACCAGACTGCCAACACCACCACCACCAGTCGCCACCTAATGGACCCACTAATATTTTCCCAAATCTCCACCAGAGCCGCCTAATGGACCCACCACCACCGCATCCCTCCGCCACCCGACCTCACCTTATTCACATCCGCCCCTACCTTCCACCACACAGATCTGCCACACAAAAAACAACCATCACCGTCGGCAGCCGGCTGCTACAGGCAGCAGCCAATCGCTGCGAGCAGCAGCGGTCGGTCTGCTGCTTGCAGCGGCGGTCGCTGCTGCTCGCGACCACCGCTGCGAGCAGCGGCAACTGCTGCCGGCAGCCGCTTGCTGCTACTTGCAGCGGCAGTAAGCTGCTGCCGACAGAAAGGAGGGGGGAGGGGAGTGACGAAGAGAGAGAGAGAGAGAAGATGGTGAAATGTGAAAAATTAGGGTTATGATTTTATATATTACCTGATTTTTGAAAAATAAAGTTTGGTCCCTGATTTTTGAATTGGTGTAAACTTTACACCTGATTTTTGTAATTATGCCATCTACAAAAGATATAATTTCTATCACGATTTCTTTCTAAACACAAAGATAATCTTTAGTGAGAATTGAAATTTGTTTTATTTTCCGCCATGCATGTTAAGGGTCAGTTCGATAGGGATTAAAATCAATTAAAATTGAAAAACTAGCCGTTATTGTTGACTTTTATTAGATGGGTGAGACCCAATAACGGTCATATTTTCAATTTTAATTGGATTTTAATCCCCACCAAACGGGGCCTAAGTAAATTCCCAACATTTTCTTAGTATTTTATTTATCCCAATTTGTTTAATAGTTATGGGATATCTTGGGGGTGAGAATTAAGGAATTCTTTTGTAGTCTCATCATTCCAATTTTAAGGTGTGTTTTGGGTTTGGGTTGTGTGAGAGATACTATATGATTCTATAAATATTCATATAATAGAAGTATCTATCTTTGATAAATCGTCATTTTTCTTTGATATGGAAGTTTTCCACATAAATATTTGTATTGTTATTTTTTCGATCTTTATTTTTTTTGGCTTCCGAATAAATTTCTCGAGCAAGCATTATGTTTGAAAAATTGATGAACTGGTCTCAGTTCCCCCAACAAGTAGTATCATCACATGAGGTCGTTTGGGTGTATTGCTAGTGTTGCAAAAATTGATGAGAGAATCAATTTTGGCTGGTGTCAAGTAGAAGTCAATGTTGTTTTGATTCAGTTTGGATAGTACAAGGTTTTGAAAAAAAGAATAATCCATATTATGACAGATGTGGTCAATCTGAACACTCTAAAAAAATTTTCCCAACAGACAGAGTATGTTTAGCTAATTGCTCAAGTCAATTAATAGAGATATCAATGTTGCTCCTTATAATGTGTCTCTTTTCTCCATGAGAGTCCAGGTTATCCCTTTGGCATGATTTTTACCAGTAAGTTACCATAATAAAGGATGTATGTGATTGGGTCCAAACCTTTGCATGCGATCGTTGGTTTAGTGTTGACGCAGAATGTGTGGTTGAATTCATGTCGATGGATTCCCAGGATAGCAAACATGGGGTTGCACTATAAATTTTCAATTAGATTGTTTGACTAGAGTCGATGAAATTATTAGAACTTGTATATTCTTAATGTGTGTATTTTTTATGGTAGAGTTTGTTATTTCTATGAGAATTATGGATGTAAGAAAAGGTTCCCACCAAAATTTTCAAGTGGCATGATCGAGATGGTGGAAGAGTGGTCTACCCAACATTTTAGATCTAGGAATACAAGCCGAACCACGCGCTCTTTATTTTATTTTATTTTTTCTCTTATAAGATTAGTTAATAAATTAAGCCCGTCTTTGACAACTATTAAAATGAGTTTTGAAATAGTGATTTTTTGAAAAATGTGTTGTTAAAAAGTGAAGAAAATTTTCGAGTTTACGTACAAAATATTTTATACTGTAAGAATATGCAGTTAAAAATGAGTTTGAGAAAAAAAAAAGAATTTTGTTTTAATGATAATCGAACTGGTGCTAAAAAAAATGAATATATTTTTTGAAATCGATAACCACAAATATTCTAGTATAGTCTTTTTGTTATTTCATCAAATCGCGCATCATTTGCGTGGATTTGCAGTGTTGCACCTTCCATTTTTGTCTATCAAAGGGAGATGAGATCTTTCTGCGCTGCTTACTATTTCCATACCCTACTTTTGACCTATTACATCCCAATCCCACCATAGAGTTGATTCCAAACATGTCGGTTCATAAAATTCTAGAATTCATCTAAGCTTTTTTTTTATACGGATTATTTAAAGTTGATTTATTTAAACTCATTTTTAATCACACATTTTTTCTGATAAAATAATTTTACACATAAATCCATAATTTTTACCTACTTTTTAATTACGCATTCTCAAAAAGATTTCAGTTTTCACAAAATCAATACTTAAAAAAAACAAAAAAAAAAAAAAACATGCTTGAATGTTAGATTTAAAAACCGAAAATTTCAAAAAAAAAAAAAATTTTGGGGTAAAGACAAGGAAACGGGCAGATCCGAGATCACGAGAAAATTGAGTACAACGGTGGGTTCAATTTTTCTTTTTCAAATTTTTTATTTACAATTCTTTTGTCCACGGACATGATCCTTTAACTTGTCCAAATTAATGCTCGAGTCATTTTTTAAGACGTTGATATTACTCATAGTCCAAATTTGTATAGCTTCTCTTCGACAAATTATACTTTTTATTTCTAAAATTTAAAAGCAAAAACATTGACTCTTATTTTCTAATAATAATCCAACTCATTTGAGACCTTTCCGGTCGAGTCTATTCTAGTCTATAGAATGACGTCAAACCGAACATGTTTCGATTTAATTTGCTCAGTGGCACTCATTCATTAGTTTATCTTACTTTTATTTACAAAGGTAGAATTCAACATCATATACCTCTGAAAAGGCCCAGATGAGAACTGTGATTTGTCTACTAGCAGTTTATATTTTGAGCTTTTTCTTGTAACTTGAAAATAAGCAGAAACAGATATAGATGCTTTTTTTTGACAGATTATAGAGTGGTCCATTTTCTTCTACATGCCTAGTTCAGAATTCAGGAACTATGAAAGTAACATCCGAGCGCAGAGCCTGTGATCTTTGTGAATCAGCTTTTCTTTATTGTCATAATAATTGGATTGGTTATATTCATTTGGATCGAAATAAGTTCATCATTGATATTCCTAAAAGTATTATTATTTGATGGATTTGTACATTTTTTATGTAATATATTTGGATGTATAGAGTGAGTTTTTGTACAAGAAATTGTCGATATATGCAAGGGCGGACCCACTTGGGGTCAAGTGACCCCACAATTTTTTTTTTAAACCTAATTTTTTTTTTAATTCTCATTTTTGACCCCAAAATGACCCCACAACACAAATGGTCTCGATTTGTCCCTGGATATATGTATCCAACGAGTACTATTAGTTAAAATATAAATTACTATTTAATGAGAATAAGATTTATCGGAAATGCTTCTATATTGCATAGGCATGAAAAGATTGGAGGTGTGAAGCGATTGAAAGAAAGTAGTTAATGTGAAAATGTAAGTATAAAATGGTTCGAGATGTTGTGACCTACATTTTCTGATAGCACGGCCCAATCAACCGAAGAAAACTTAGGCTCAGCACAACCGTGTGGAGTTGGGCGATTCACAGGCTTAACAGTTTTTGTTTCTTTACTTAATTTTTTGAAAAAATAAAGAAAAAAAGCTTGCAAATGGAAAAAGGAAAATTACCCTACAGAGCCCAACTTATTTGTAAATAAGTACTTGGCCCTAAGATTTCTATTATTTTTTGGGATAATTGCAATCGCGGTGCCAATTCTTTCAGCTTTTTGCATATTTTACCCGAATGTTTGTTTGTAGCATCACTGGTCCCAAACCTTTCAAACTTTTTGTGACAAAATGACTTATGGACAATTTGACCCAATTTTGGAAGGGTAAAATGGTCTTTAAACATTTTATTAATTAAAAAATGATAGTTTGAATTGGAAGTTCAAAAACTTTTAAAAAAAATTGTAACAGTGATCCCAAACCTTTAATAAATGTGTATCGAAAGGATTTCTAACCATTTCCATCCAAAAAATATATCAATTGATAAAAATATTTATCCATACCAATCCACACAACTACCCCAACGCCTAACTAGGATTCACCCAACCCCACCAATTGGTAGATGGGGGAGCAAAAATATGATTGTGAGATAGCTGGACCATCCTACTTTACGCACTTTGACGAAGAAAATGAAACGATGTAATTTGTTTGGTAAGATGTGTCATACTGAAATAACTAAAAGAAGCTGAAAAATATGGCTTCAAGAGAGGCCACACGTAGAAGCAAAAATGGATACATGCTAACACAGATTATATACGTCTCACCATCAATTTGTGAGTTTTTTTTATTTCGCACATATTTTCCATAGAAATCTCAAGATTTTCTAGTGCTATTAGTGTAAATTCCTCAATAGGCCCAAATTCCACGTTCTAGAATGGTAAATTGTAGGTAGTTCACTGGACTGGTAATTAATGAGCCTAATCTAGTCGGGCGGACTGATCCAACTTGACCACAAGTGGGAATTGTAACTAAACCCCATTTAAAATGCTCAACTAGGGTTGAGTTCATCTTTTCAAGGCCAGTTTAAGAGAGAGACTCTGTGAATTGCTATACTCGATCTTTTCTATTGCAAATCAACAAATTCTTAATTTCGTAAATTCACGAATATACTCATAATCAACATGCTTTTAGTAGTATTTTTTCTTTTTGTAGATTCTCATTCCGCTGCATTAAAAAAAAAAAAAAAACTAACTTCTTCACATATTTGAAAGTGTCAATTTTTCTTAAATCTTTTACCGTGCTAACTTTGGCGTTCGTTTTTATTTTAGTTATGTCCTTTATAACGTGCAAATTTCCACTTAACGTAACCAATTTACATTCTAGGATTAAACTCAATTTATAATTTTGTGTTGCAACTTTTTAGAGTCTCAAAACAATAACTTTTCAAAACTAAGGGGTCCGTTTGATTGCAAGAATGAAATTTGTAGGTGGAAAGAAAATAAATTCTATGGAACTGAATTGTTTAGAACTTGTTTTACTGAGAATTGTCAATTAATTGTGTTTAATTGGTATAACTTTTCACTTAGAAAATATTGAGATTTTGGATCTTTTGACTTTATTTTTTATGAAAATTGTTTGGGATATAATTTGTTTCAATTGTAAAAAATAAAAAATAAAAATAAAAAACAGCCTAGAAAACCAATTCCCACCAAAGGTTTATCTCAAAAAGCAAGAAAATGTGACAAACCAATAAAATGTGGAAACTCAATTACCTGAAAAATGGTTCTTATCAAACATTCTAAAAAGTGGAAAATGACCAAAAAAAATTACATCTTCCATGAAAAACTTCCCCTATCAAACAGGGCCTAAATTACAATCAACAAAATTATATTGTCAATAATTTAAAATCGACTAAGTTGGTTTAAGTGTACTTTTCACAAGAATGTAAGGTATAACATTACATAAACACCAACATCCCACATGCCATCTTGACCCACATTCTTGACTCGTGTCTTTGCTAATATAGTTAGAAAAATGCTACCCCATGTGAGGGTTGTGGACATTCCTATGTACAATAACTATGTACATCAAGCAAAGTCCAGTAACTATATCTTTTTTTTATCCCAAAGTTCATAGATCTCCCGTTAATCACGTGGGATCCACAGTCGTAGATTTCTACCCTTCTAGACTAAACAACATTATTTAATTCTTAATTAAATACTAATTGATAGCATGTTTGGCAAGGTTTTAAAGTGTAAAGTTACTTTTAAGTAATTTTTTATAGACGGTAGAAATAAATAACTTGCTTATTTCTATTTTCAATCAATAAAAAAATATTTATTTTGGAAGATTTGTCTTTCTTAATTTCTTGTTTGTTTAAGAAAAGTGAAGTGAGAAGGGTATACTCCCTTCATTAAATTAAGTCATGTTTGATTCAACTAAAAATATTGATTAAAATCTAAGATAATATTAATAATTAATTTTAACTACACATTTCATGATTTCAAAACTTTCCATCATAAATATCTTTTATCAACTTTTATCAAATATATTAAAATTTTTATTTTTTATCTAAACCAAGCATATGCTAAATAAACTTTTTAAGCTTAGCCAAATATGCTCTTAGATGGTAATCATTTAAATAAATCAGCCCGACAACAAAAATTACCCAAATATTATAGTATTGGTTTCTTGGAATTCATGAAATCATTCCCTACTTTAGTATATAGTTTGGTTTGTTTGGGTTTTATTATAAGTTGCTGAATAATAATGTAGCGAATACTGGATAAATAGGTAGTAAATGTGCATTCTAAAAAGCATGTGGTTAAAATTAAAGTTTGATTTTAACTTTTAACTTCAGTTTGGTTCAATTAAAAAGGCTGATACAAATCAACGATTAATTTTAAACTCACACATTCCATCAACTTTAATGATCATTTCAACCGTCGAAAGTTGACTGTACACTATAATAAAAATTTAAAAATTAATATGTGTATGTCATCAAGGACGACTATTGGAGAGAGGGACAAAGATTGTCATTATATTGTGTAATGATGGTGATTCCGCACCGAGATCAATAAATAATTATTGAAGTTAGAAACAAGATTGAGATTAATTAATTAATTATCCCTTAAACCCAAAAATTCGACTGTCAAGTTGATAGATTTGTTAGGAAACAAAACGTGATTAAACAGTAAAGTTGTGGTTAATTAGGTGCACTGCACACAAAAAAACAATAGTGCAAGCATTTTTTTTTGCAGGCTATGTTCAATAAAGGGAGACATCACACACTTGAATGCTGTTTCGCAGGTCTCTCCATAGCTGTAATAGATGTTATTCTGTGCAAAACATATTTAAAACACGAGTACTCGGAGATTGTTCTTTGTTTTTCAGGATCTTTATTTTAAGCTGCTGCAATTCAGTGCTCTCTCTCTCTCTCTAACACACAAACAGATATTCCATTTTTTAATTTGTTTGTAGGAAAGAGATTATAAATTTATTTTTGTTTATTGCGGATTAATTTTAATTTTCATCATTATTTAGATTAGGATTGGAAACCTTAATGGCGGTTACTTATTTTTATTAATAATAAAAATTATGAGTAGTTTTCTCTCAATAATCTCTCTTTTTCGGTATTCGTAATCGAATCAACAAGTTTGAACTTTCACATGAGATTTTATTCTTTCCTATAAGATTTCGCCACGTCAAGAAACAACTAATAACGTTACAAAAAATAGAGAATGGACAATGGAAAAATATCAACAAGAACACACGGATTTACGTAAAAATCATGGATGGTAAAAAAAACCACGCATAAAGGAGGAGAAAAATTCACTCTATCAAAGATGAGTACAAGAAATGAGCATTTTGGACGGCTACTTCACATAGCATGACGAAACCATAAAATACATCATATAAATATGTGTGCGAGAAGTTTCACCACATATATCGTACTGCGAGCGTTTTCAACCAAGCCAAACAGTATTTGGGTCACCGTATTCTAATAGATAAGTTACTGAATTCTTTTTATTTAATCTATTTAGTTCGTTGTTACACGCATACATACTCAAAGATATTTAACAGTCACAGTGTGTTATATTAATTTGGTCGACTTGATCTCCTGTTTAACTCGTGCTGTATAGAGATCGACGTATTGATCTTAGTAACAAGAGTTCACCCAACAAAATTACCACTTCGATCGAGAACTTGTTAGTATATATTCTAAATTTTTATTTATTCTGATATTACTATACGTCTATATTACTATCTTCATGATGATATATGTGTGAACACTAAAGAAAACAATTTATAAAAACAATTAAATCATGGTCGGACATCGCGTCCGTCCTTCAGTGATGGATGTTCTTTCAATGATGCTGTCGCTAAATCTGAGTTCTTTTTCGTCGATAAAGAATTTCACATAAACTTGGGCAGCAGCGACGGAGTACTTCAATGTCATGCATGATCAGCTTTTTCTCTTTAATGGTAACTTGTGCGTATATGAAAACTAGTGGAATATTTTGGATTTTTAATCAGTGCTTGCTTTTCTATTCGAATTTTCATAAACATTTATGGAAACCTGATTATTTTTAATGAGCAATGTGCTTTTGGATTATTTTGTATTTAAGCTGGTCAAGAAATACCTTTTGCTTTTAAGTTTTTTACACTGTACTGCAAGTTGATGATGATGAATCTCTCCTTAATTAGAATAATTAATCAACTTGTTACTTAAATAATTAATTATCTGCCATTAATTTGGAGTAATTAGACAGTTTCCGACAAGTAAAGTTGGATACTTAACCATTAGATAGGTTTTGATGTTAAAATTTTCTAAATAACAACTAATTTAGGCAAATAACGGATGGACAACGAGGTAGAAATTACCAAAATATCAAACTTTCCTATATTAATTCATAATTTAATAAAAGTGAAACATAAGAACTCTGTACAACTGTATGAATAAATAGAAATCTCTCAATTTAACAATAAATTCATAAAAAATAATATTGGGTATTGTAAGATGCTACATCTCGATTTAACGTGTAACAAATATCATGTATTTTTATTCTTATAATTAACGAACATTAAAATAAATCAATCATGACAATTCAACACAATTTAAAATAATGAATTGAAACAAGAAACAAGGTAAATGAATCAAAACAAGAATAAGTTGACACAGACACCCTATGTTTATTCTAGGGTCAAGAAGATCTAATTAATCGCTTTTATCTTTATTTTCAATCCAAAAATCTCGAAAATCATCAAGTCTTGATCTTGAATAATTTGAACCTTCCTATTGACTTCTACTAAGAAATCTTGAATTGGCTCGAAATAGGCGAGACCTCCATTTCCAAACAGCGAGTTTCAACGGTCTTTATGTCTCAAAATTTTCCCAGCTGCGACCTTGGTTTGTAAACTGAGCTGGGAAGCTCCGATCTGATCCAGTTTCAAGTGTGCATAACCTTTGATGTACAAACTTCGAATTATGATCCATATTTTGTCTCGAACTCCAAATTTAATTATCTTTTCAATGCTATATCATTTGCCCTGAGAAGATCTTGATATTGCTGTGAGGTGACAACTTTTTATATATTAATTTTAACAACACATTAAAAAATCAATGATACATAATTTAATACATCTTGAAATGTCAAACATAATGGACAAAAAGAGTCTATAGCTTAAAAGAAAATGTGTTAAAGCAGGCCTACGGATGGAAAACAAAACCTAGCCACACTTTGATTCCAACATCAATTATGCTACACGTACATTAAAATTTGACATCAATGTACCTATAAAAGTGGTTGTGTCAAGATAAGAATGACGTGACGTGACATGAACCACCTTAAAAATGTCTAAACTAAACTAAAAATGATGTGCGAGATGACTCGTCCGAATTGTAGAACTGAAGAGTCAAGTTCAACACGACCCACAGCATCTCTACCGATGAGGTTACCATCCCTGTGTGAGGCTGGCCACACTTGTTTGACATGTGTACAGGAGTAAGTGTTGTATATTTATACTATAAATATAATATGTGAAAGAAATAATTAATTAAGATAAAGTGTCCAACTGGTAAAAATGGGGTATGCAGTTACCTCTATTTTCTGGCTATATAAACTCACTTCTGGACTTGAGAAAACTACTACAACAAAAACGAAATTGTCTATTCATATATACAGTAAAATATTATACTCAAATTAGTTTTTCATATTTCTGGAGTACACTTGAGAGTTCTGAAAACCTTTTGTGATTGCTGCTCAATTGGTTTATTTGATCGTTGTATCCTGGAGGTGATTGTCCACGGAGGTCGCAGCAGTTATCGACGGGCAATTTCGCTTTAGGACATCGTGCTGTCACGAGACTCGATCTATTGATAAGTTTTTCTGCACTTTACCATTATTTTATCCAACAGTAAGTACATGAGGACAAAGGAAGAGACAATGAAGGAAGCAAGGACGAGTAGATGGTAGTGAGTAGGGAGGAAGCTCCGCTCCAATTGGTCCGGGGGTGACCCGTAAGGGGGCCCATTTTCTGGATCAATAAATTTGGCTCTATTTTGATGCCTTATTCTTATAGACAAGAAGTGGGGTCATAATGTCTAGGCATCTCAATACACGTTTCAGATTGGCCTTACTGTGGAGGTGAGGGGTTCCACTTTGGTTCACAAACAGCCACGCCATCACACTTCATCTGTCCCATGCTGTTTGGCTTGATAGGCAGGGTTCACAGCTCACGCCTTGCCGACAACCGCCTTTCCTATCGGTTGAATCATATTTGGTACATAGTATTAGATAAAATTAAAAAGTCCATAAATTTCATAATTGAAATACACAATCAAGAAAAAACATTCAAGCCATTTATTTTGTTTATGTTTTGGTAGAACATTTTACTCAATTCTTTACCATGGAATAAGTTGCAATGCATCACCTCTGAGTATTCATAATAATTGACCATTCCTTTTACGTTAGAGAATTAGAAATACCAATTCTATCACAAAAAGATAGAATTGCAGAAAGAAAATACACATAAGAACACGCAAAATTTATAGAGATTCACTTTAATATGAGATTACGTCATCTTTCGTAATTCACTATGTTTAGTAAAACTTTAGTATTTTTTTGTGTGTTCTAAGTGTTTTAATGCCAAAATGATGAGTATGGTGTTAATTTAGTGGGTAAAACATTCTTATGGTCATTGTCCTCATGTCCCAATTTAAAGTCACTCTAATACTTGATAAACGGAGAAATGATATCGATATATAGATATAGACTTGAATAAATCTGACATGAAATACATTATTGGACGCCGTGTCAATATTTTGTTTATCAAGTTAACAAATTTGATCAAAATTTTAATCAAGTGACCCAATTAAATGTTAAACTTATTCTAGAGAATGGCGGGTCATTGCACCAAATGCATGACCACCCACTAGTCCTTAATATGGCAAAATCGAGTTATTGATTATTTGAAGTGTTGTTGAAATTAATGAAAAAATTATGTGGCATAGCATGAAGTGTAAACAGAGCTGACGACCAGTAATATAAGTATAGCAAAAACTGTTTTTGCCCTTTTTCATCAATCTTTTGGCTTATTTTGCAGGTTTCTAGAGGATGATTGGGTGACCCAACCAAATAGCACGCACCCACCCACTTGATGTTCGTAGGCCATCGCTATTCTAGTGTCTTTTTCTCCTTTGATGGTGCACAACATGATTAATCCTTATATTGTTCCAAATTATTTTGCTTCATTTTGTGAATATGAAATCCAAATAGGGTACAAGTCAATCGACCTTATTCTTCAACATATCAATGTCACAATCGGAAATTTTACTGTTACAATAATACTAACGTACTACTTTGGTTAAATCAACTTGATGCAATCAACGAGTTTATCCAAATCAGATTGGTTCAATTGAAGATAATAATAATAATCATCATTATCATCTGGTTATAAACGAAAGAAAATTGAAAAGTTTGAATACTATTAAATTATCTTAAAATCAGCTAGTTCAGCATCAAAACTCGGCTCACACCATAATTTGTTTTTATTACTTGATATTTTACATCAATGTGATATCGGTTCAAACTCCTAATAGAACCAATTTTCAAATTATCACAATTTTTATACAAAAATGGTCGTCAAATTAGTGTCTCGACAAATTGAATTATGTTAAAAGTGTACGTTCCATGTGTAACATTTTGCCTTATATTTTTTTTAAAAAATGTCCAATCATGCGTTGATACATGACATAATGTAAAATAAGATGTATCCATAGCATGATTGCGACAATTTATGAGTGATACGCCCAAAACCGTACGACACGCACTAACTTGACAGCCAACACACACACACGGTCTTGGGCCTTCTCTATATTATCTACTCAACGTCTAAATCTCTTACCGTTCACTCACTCTCCCATTTCTCAAACCTTTCTTCCTCTTATCTCTCCCGCAGTACACACGCTAACATCTATACATACACACAATTCAACAACTTCTTTCCCTGTAAAAGTGATTATTTTGGTTTTTAAGTTAAAAATGGGATTCCCAATGGGATATACTGGCCTATTTCTTCCAAAGCTGTTAGTTTATCTCCTTACAGTTCTGGGTTTCATCAGAAAATCAATTTCTACAGTTTTGTCTCTGCTGGGCTTTGGGGATTTTTTGGAATCGGAAATGGCGTATCCGGATTCCGGATCGTCGGAGCAACCCAGGTCAGTATCCGCGGTGCTGATCCGGGAGCTTCTGCCTGTGGTGAAGTTTTCAGATTTGAATGAATTTGACCCGCCGGAAAACTGTGCTGTTTGCTTGTACGAGTTTAACGGTGACGATGAGATCCGACGGCTGACAAATTGTCGACACATATTTCACAGGAATTGTCTGGACCGGTGGATGGACCACGATCATAAAACGTGCCCGCTTTGTAGATCGCGGTTTATTCCCGAGGAATTACAGGAGGCTTTTAACGAGAGGTTATGGATGGCTTCTGGAATTTCTGATTTATACAGCGAGTATTTGCCGATTTCGTAGTTTTTGTTTGAATTTTTTTTATTTTTTTTTTATGGTGGGGTGAAAATTGAAATGTAAATATTGCCAGGAAAAATGTGGGCAAAAAAAAGGAAAAGAAGAAGAAATAATTTGTACAGTAGTTTTTTGTTTGGTAATAAATTTTGGTAATTTTGAGGTTCGGGTTTTGTTTTATTTTATTATTTGGTTTAGTGAAATACTGAAAATGATGGTTCTTGAATTTCAGTGCAATTAATTGCAACTTGGTAATAGATCCAGCGTTTCAAGAATCCTAGTGATTTTATCATTAAACGAGATAATCAAGAGCTAGTAGGGCTTAGCATCAGATTAGGTAACAATAAATGTATACCTTTAGGCCTTGTTTGGTTCTAATTAAAATCATATTTTAATTTAAGTTAAAGTCAAACAATCAATATTAATCACATCTTTCATGGGTCTCACAATTTTTCAACCACATATTTCAAGAACTTCTATCACAATGTGCTAAAAATTTAATTTTAATCCCTACCAAACACCCACTTAATCGTAATCAAAATGCATCTCAATTTCACTGAATTTATTGGAAAGATTTGATTTTATTGAATTGTTCAATGATGAATTAATTGAAATAATTTAATAATGTTATTTTGTAATTGCTTGCCACTACAGCCGCACTACGTAGCATACAAATGGCAGGTGGTTGTTTAATTCTTGAGTTAATGAAAAACTATCATATTAATGCATCAAATAATTATCTACCGTATATATGTCACGTAGAGCACTGTCATAATAAATGACTTCAAATAGGATTACTGGAAAGAACAATGTTAATTATTTCCATTAAATATGATTATCATTCTATTAATCAAGTAATGTACTATAAAATGACAATGTCAATTAAATGTATAAACAACCCCCTGATCGGCCCCTCACAATTGTAACATTAATTTAAATGGAAGTGCGAAATATTAAGTCGTCATTTTGCTAAAGCCTAAAAAACAGTTAAAAAGTATTATTTTTTTTTTGACCTTTTTTCCGCGATGTGTATAGACCACGTAACAAAAAAAGTAAAATTAAATAAATTAAAATTAAAAATTACTAAGAATATTTTTAGCTTAGCTATCACAATACTGAAATTAGGTTATGTTTGAAGTGATTGTAATACATAAAAAATAGGGGGTGAGTTCTAAAGGCAACATCATTTCTTCCACAACCATGAAATTTTAGTCGCAAACTATAAAATTCGATCAACTTACTGGGTTGTCGAACTGAATTGAGCAGTATGTCGATAGAAGAGATTGCGATACATTGTTCTTAATACGAAATTTTAGTTGCAATTTACAAAAATTCGATCAACTTACTAAATTGTCGAATTGAATTGAGCAATATGTCGATAGAAGAATTTGCTATACATAATTCTTAATGTGTCTGAAAACTCGTGACTAGATCAAACTTCAAAATTATAAGTTTAACAACTTCCCTGCGTGCAATAATACTAAATCATGTGATGCTCATATGGGGCCAGCTAATATAGATTTTGTTCAAACACATCATACCTTTTAGTGCATGTTTCATTATTCTTCATAATTAAGCTGATCAGATTTTATTTTCATATATATTTGCAGTAAAAATTTAAAACTTTTACCCACTTTTTAACTACGGATTTGTTCTTATAAATAGTTATACATCATTCCCTTTGTGGTAGTAAAATTTTAGGTTTTCTTTTTGTTCCTTGTTTTAAGTTGATGTTAGCCCTTGTTTGTTGGTCATTATTTGAAAAAAAAAAATTATATATTCATTTTTAATTATACATTTACACAATAATAAATATTCTGCACGTAAATTTAAAAATTCTCCTTACTTTTTAATCACACATTCTTTTAAAAATCACTGCACACACATTTTTTTCTTAAATAATGACCATCCAACGGGGCTTAGGTTTTTGTATGAATTTGTTCCTGTGTATATTTTGTTGAATTATACTCCATGTACAGAATTATTAACTACCAGAATTCGTACAGATACTCACATGGTGTGTGGGTTTCATATGAATTAAATATTATTAAAAAAAGTGGACTTGCTTACAAAAATTATGTGAAGTTTTTGCCCTATAATTGCATCAGGGTTCTATTTTGTTTTTTTTTTTTGTTTTTTTTTTTTTTTTGGTATAGGTATAGGTCAGGCCTGCAAGAGAAGTGCATCAGCCTCGAGTCCCATTCCCACCAGTCAGAATGTAGCAGGCCAGGGGTTTACGCTAATAACTGCATCATCGCTGAAGTTCTAAATATCTACCTATAAATAATTTTTTGTTTGCCAAATAGTTGATTTCCTTAAAAGTATTTTGTGGGTTATTGTCATAATAAATAATTTTTATTTATAAATGGAAAGTAGCATGCACAAAAAAGAAATGGTCAATAATGTTTTTCGTTAATATTGAAATATAGTTTTTAATTTTATTTGACTCCAGATTTATAAATTGTCTAAATAAATTATTTTTTCTTTTCAATTATTATTATTATAAAAATTGTAAATAAATTAATATTATTGTCATTTATAAGTAATAAAATTGACAACTTAAATTTATAATTGTGCATCGCACGCGTTGCATAGGAATTGTAAATAGCCATAACAATTTTCTTGAAAAACATTTGCACATAATGTTACCATTTGGCAGTCGAAAGAGCAAAAATGTGACTAAGCATTGAGTATTTGCCTCAATTATTCTCCATTTTTCATTTGTTATATCCGAAAATAAACATAGTTTTTCAAAATGATTATGACGAGCTTAGAGAAGACCTCTAATGCTATAATAGAGGCTTTTGAACACTGATAAATGATTAATTAGTTAAACTGAATTTAATTATTAATTAATTTTGTGTACGCGAATTGGCATATTATAATAAGTTGGAGTTCGATGGGGAAACAAGAATTTTTGGTCAACCTAATTTACATTTTTAACAAATTTGAAGTCAACTAAATGTAATCTTTTGTTCAGTTTGTCCAATAAAGTCGAATTCTTGATATCAAGCTTAGCAGGCAATATATTATATATGTTTTTGGCTATTATAAGATTATTATTGTTTTAAAAGATAACCTTAAGATGAAATAATATCGATTTGTAATGCAATTTTGATCTTTTGGACCAAAAAAATATATACATTTCTCATTATCATTCTGTCCCTATGTTAAATTGAAGAATTTAAAGAGAAAAATTAACTAAGTGGACTGTCCATTAGTAACAGGCCAGAGTTTGGCCCCAAGTAGCCTTCATAATTTTGACTTTTCTACTCCGGGAAAATTTGATAAGTAAGATGTTTAGTTTTACTCATTTCAAATTTAAGAGATAAAGTTTAAAATCTCAAATTTCAGATTTTTTTTTAAATTTTATTTATAAATAAATAAATTAAACATATATTTTATTATTTAAATATATTAAGGTCACAATTCCATATAATTTTGTCACAAATTCTATATAATTGGTCACAAATCACAAATTTTACATGTTACAAATTATTTTATGGTCACAATTCAAAAAATTTATAGGTCACAATTTGTTCATCAGTCACAAATAAAAAATTAAAAGATCGCAAATTATTTTTCGGTCACAATTCAAAAAATTTGTCACAATTTGTTCATCGATCACAAATCAGAAATTTTATAAGTCACAAATTAGAAATTTTATAAGTCAAATTATTTTACGGTCACAATTCAAAAATTTTATAAGTCACAATTTGTTTATCGGTCACAAATAAATTTTTTTATACATTACAACTTATTCATCGGTCACAAATCATAAATATTATAAGTCACAACTTATTAGACAGACACAAATTGTCAAATTATCGGTCACAAATCATAAATATTATAAGTCACAACTTATTAGACAGACACAAATTGTCAAATTATCGGTCACAAATTAAAAAAAATTTAGGTTACACATTATTTCTTGGTCACAATTTATTTTTTTCATTGGTAACATTTTTTATTAGTCACAAATTAATGAATTTAATGGTCACAAACGATGAAATAATTTGTGACCACCACCAAAACTTTTGATTATCATCTCACCATTGTCACCAAAAGCATGACAACTGAACCCCATTGCTGGGACCACCACCTACATCCCCAAAAAAATCTCCGACCCTACCATCATCTTCGCCGACCACCTCCAACAAATTTTCAACGTCAAATCCACTAACACTACCACCTTGTTACCACAATCATCAACAAAACCATCGTCACCACTGCACCAACAAGATCCAACACTGACGCCCAAACATCATATCGCCTCTCGAAAATCAACAAATCGCCGCCCAACCACCAAATTGCAAGCAACAAAATCGCATCCCAAACAACACCAAAACCTCCATCACCACCACTACCTCAACCACAAAACCACAGCCACCAACAAGATCCAAGAAAATCACCGCCACAACCGCCCAAAGAACCAACAAATCGGATCCACAAACACCATCACCACAACGCCATCACCAGGATTGAGATCCAGTAGTCCCGGAAGTAGAAATGGAAGGTGAGTCACCATACCTAATCGATTTAAGAGGACGAACCAAATGACTAGGTAATACCATTTTTAGATTTTATGTGAGCAGATTGGGAAAGTGAACACATAGAAGAAAATTCTATGCATAAGTAAAATCAAGATATTGGGCACACACCATGTCATTAAAATAAGTAAAGTAAGTTGGACGATTATATTCAAATAAAATAAGAGTGAAGTACGTTCAAATAAAATCTTTCATTATCAAATATTTTTAGAAACCAAGAGATACAAAATACAAATGTTCTATAAGCCACAGTTGGAAGCAGGATATCATTGTTCTTCTATCAACTACTACAAAAAAAAGGGTAAATTGGCCTTCATCGTCTTCCTAAATGCATCGCTGCAATGTTAAGCAAATGATGAAAGAAGCACTCTCAGCAAGCCATTGTTTCACATCAAGAACTCCCTCTGGAGATCATAAATGGAAAGGGTGCTGAGAAAACTTTTATTGACCAAAGAAATGTTTCGTATATCTCCCATACCAAAGAAAATATCAAGACAGATGGTGAAATTGGGAAAAGATTAAATGATTCATTTCTGTTGAAAAAAGAAATAATTGATCTTTTGGATATAGAAATCGATCGTTTAAATGCCATATGATGGCAACAGATTGGTTTTGTAGAGAATGAGGATGAAGACGACGAATGTGTAACAAATACGCAACTTTATAGAGGTTTGAAGGCGAATGGGCGGAATGCGAATGGCCATATACATGTTATAGTAATCGAAATTGACAGTCCAAATCTTAGAGAGAAAAGTCGGAATACCAAAAGTTTCATTCCGCGTAAAGATTTCACAAGGGAAAATGTACATAAATATGACACAAGGTTAAAATTAAATTTTTGGGGAGTATTAAGGATTAACGAAAACGTCAATTATGCTATTTCAGAATCCATGCAAAAGCCATCACATAAGTAAATAAAATGATCATTACATTGATGAAATTGGCTGCCATTATATTTTAGCCAACGGTGGCGCCATCATAAAATTAAAAGAACAAAAGTGCAAGATGAAATCTCCTACAAGAAAAGTCAGGATATTAATAACTTAATTACAGCTTGCCCCAAAGAGAGTGCATATGTTCTCTAAGTTTCTCCCATTCATTGTTCTGTTCAAGGGAAGCAGTGGATAGTTCAGTCATAAGTTCTTCATCAACTTCCAGTTTCAAGTAACGCTCAAACAAAGATTTGCCTCGCTCAACTTCTTGGGAAATAGTATGCTTCTTGGCGGCTAACCTTGCCTTACAGTCATCCATTCTTACTTGAAGTTCCTTCATCTCTGCGGCCAAGCTCATCATCAAAGAATCTTCAACCGTAACCTCAGAGGAAATTTCGTTTAGATTGCTCTTGGTCTTCTCAATCTCTTGAAGCAAATACTCTTTTTCATTTACAGCACGAAGATACTGAGTCTTCTTGACTTTTAACTCTACATTTCTGGCTAGCAAAGAACTTATCTCTGAGTGGATAATCTTCAATGTCAGCTTAAAATCGGATGAAATTTTAAGTGAATGAAGCTCAAGTGCTTGAGCCATTTTTGCACTTAAAAGCTCAAACTTATCTCTTTGGCTAGAATCACTGGCATTGATGATATCCATATCCATGAAGGAAACATATTCAAGTATTGATTGCTTAAGAACGTTCATATTTTCCTCTGAAAATACAACAGATGAAGCAGAAGAACGACTTGCTGAAGAGGAACGATAAGTAACGCTTGCCCTTACTTGTTCCCAAGAAGTAAACAAATCCTGAATGGAGCGTAAAATGACATCAGCGTCCTGTAAAGAAAAATGTAAACATTTAGTATTTTCATTATAGTGAACGAAGTGAAGATGAAAAATAAAATAAACGCTACCTCATTAGTAGCTTTGGAGATTTGGGACATATCATTGGTTGATCCGACCACTTGTGGGGACTTTCCTTTATTTGAACGAGCATACTCTTCCACAACGGGCAGATCTATGGGTATATCTGCAAGAATCAAGTGATAATGAGTTAAAGGCCAATAACACAAACAAGGAAAAAGACCATAAAATATGTATTACCTTCTGGTTCAATACGTGGGGGGTCAACGCCCTGAAAATGTGGAAGTTCTCCAATTAGCTGTGCGATCAAAGACTCTTGGCCTATGGGCTTCTCCTTAGGTGAAGTCCCTTCGTCAGATGACTTAGATGAAGAAGCTTTAGTGGAAGGCGATGTAACAAGAACCGAAAAAGGCGGAGTCTTCAAAGGAGAAGTTGAGCTTTTCTGAAAAAATCAAGTAAAACATTAACATATAAAGGATTTTTCATAAATAAACAAACTCAAATACCTTCCTCCTGACGATGAGAGGGGCATCATCATCGTCGTCGTCATCAGGCAAACCTGACGAAGCTGAAGCTGATCGTTTACGGCTGGAAACACCTTTAGTTGTTCCAGTTTGAGCAGGTGGGGGAACTAGATAGAATAGGATTCACTGCAGGGTGTTTAACATGAGCAGGTGGGGATTTCGAAGAAGAAGTAAAATTCTTGACAGATATAGGAATGGCAGGAATAGGAGAAACGGAAGAAGTCACTGGCCTCTCCAGCAAGTGGAAAGCGCGGTTAGCATTAGTTGCAAACAATCTACGCTTCACAAACGGCCAAAGTTGTTCAAAGAGAGGGTGAATGACAAAAGTGGGTTAAAAGGGGCTAAGGAGAAATCGTTTGTCAAAAGGGTATTGTGAGCATCAATGGCATGTGCCTCTGTTTTATTGATAGTGTGAAAACGTTCTGTCAGACTCTGGAAAAACAGGGAAGGATATGCCACGATTGGCCAAAAACCAAGCTGACGGGCAACAAATTGGGGAGCATATATCTCAACCCCCGCCTTATCATTTGTTCCAGTGAAGATGTCATGGAAAAACTCTTTCCCAATCAAATATTGAGCCCAAACGGGCAAAAAAGTGCTCACATCATTCATAGTAGAATGAGGTTGCACATAAATCGAAACTTGGTGAACAGAGAAAGAAAAAAAGGTGTGGGTTGAATTTAAGTTATAAAAGAATGTGAAAACATCCCTATTAGACATGTTAACATGGCTCAATTGGTTGATGACTAGCCCATAACAACTGACCAACCTAGGAGGAGATGATGGAGCGTCAAGTTGTGGAAAGTATGCTCTCTACCACAATTGAGCGAGTCAAAGAGGTCCGCTGCCAGTAGGAGATGTATCATTCCTCAACTGGAATTGAAGGGAAGTCATGCCTATATAAAAGGCAGCTAAGAATAACGAACAAAGATTTAGAGACATACCACATGCTAATTCATACGCTATGGGCAAATAAGTCATAGAAGGTTTAACGCTGGGTACACAAAGAACATATTTACAAAGCCAAACTTGAAGAAAGGCAACACGCTCGGCATGGGTAGGTTCAGCACTAGAATTGTTATAAAGTTCTTGCATGCCCGAATAAGAATCGGTGTATCTCTTATCAAATTTTAGGGCAAAATGGAAGGAAAAATGGTGTCGCCCAGAGGTAGAAGATTAACTAAGGCTCCAACATCCCTTAGAGTTATGGACATTGGGCCAAGTGAGAAGATAAAAGTATTGTATTCAGAATACCAAAAGCTCAAAGCAATAGGGAAAAGCACATGATCATTGATTAGGGGACAGAGAGTGATTTCTAATAAATCAGAAATCCTAGCACAATCAAAAATTACCTTGGTAGGGCCATGACTTGTCATACGTGCATGCCAAAGGCGGAAAGTATTATTAGTTTTGGGCCAAGTGCGAGTACCTTTTTCACGGATTGTCGTTAGCGGAAAAGGGTTCAGAAAATGAAGATCTTGAGTGTAAGGGAACAATTGGCCCACCATTGCTTGCCCAACATAATCATCGTTATTAAATGATGGGCCCAGGTAAAACTCATGGAGGTTGGGATTGACCGGTGAAAGGGAAGCTGGATTTATATACGGTTTGGTAAGAAGCTTTTGGAAGTCTTTAAAACTAAGGGAATTGTCTAAAGAGCTCTTTGAAGTCACCATTTACTACAAATTATAATATTCTCGAGGGTTTTGGGAGTGTAAGTATTTGAGTATAGAAGCAAGAAGATGAACAATGATCTTTATAGGTAAACATGGCGATGCAGAACCTGGGTATAATGGCGCGATGAAGTGACGTGTTATTTAGTTTATAGGAGTTGCGTGATATTGCACTTTTGGGATGTAGAAGGTCATTGTCACAAAAAATAATGATTGAGATTCTTCGCCCTTTTTGGATTTCAAGCATCGCGCGAAAGTATAAATGATGAATATGACATAAGATTAATAATTGATATTAATTCTACCATATTGGGGGTAATTGTTGACATAAAAAAAATGAAGTCCAATTAAATGGTCCAAAGAATGAAGCCTAGTTAGGAAATTCGAAAGATGGGCCCAAATGAGACCATGTAAAAATTCAAGACGGAGTTATGTAGCGGAAGCTTATCATCGTTCAAGCATGCAAGACGCCCAAGATTTGGGCGAGTGTAGTGTCTTGTTGTTATTTAAAGCAATAATTATTGAAACAGTTAATGGACAATATTATCACATTCCAAGATCCAAGAATCTCGATTGCAAACAGTTAAATGATGGAAGTAATGGCAGCACTTAAAAACGATAGTTTCTTGACAACTTATCAATTATGGAAAAAGTGGGCAGCTATAGGGCGATGAGTAGCTTTCAAACGGTTCTACCAAAAAAAAACCGTCAAATGAGTATAAAAGAGAAAAGAGAACATAGAAGCAAAGCCCGAATCAAATCACTCTCAAATAGAGAATTATGTAATTTCGTTTCTTTTAGTTCTTCTTGTTAACTTTCAATTACTTTGCAAATTTAGCGTACTTGTGCCCCTTGGAGGCATTTCACTTCTTGCAAATTGTAATCTTCATAAATAAAGCACCCCTTGTTGGGACTTTATCTCGAGATGTTGTTGTTCCTTACACAATCGTTTGAACCTTCTTTTAATTGTTAGTGAGACTCGATTTCCGCGCGAAACACATTCAAATTCATATTATGAGTTAAGATCATGATAATTAGTTCGAAGTCAAAGCAAGATTATATGTGTATTAACGTCTTGATTTGAATAGTAAACTACTCGTTTGACTATGACATTCTTATAGTGTTAAAAAGACGTCACTTTTTTTATTTTTAAGCAAAGCCAAACATGCATGCTCTTTTGAAAAGGGCTTGAAAACACATCTTGTGTATTGAACTAGATGAAAGTGGACATTATTATTCTTGATGAATATAAAGAGATACACAAGGGTGTCCATCGACACCCCCTATTGGAGGCCTAGCATAACCCAAGTGGACATTAGTAAAAAGACGTTCCCAAGAAATATTTTTCTATTATCTTCTTAAATACGGTCCATTGGAACGTATCATATTACGTTAAAATAACAATCAAAAGTAGTCATCATAAGTACTTTCTTGCTAAATAATTCTAATAAAAAAATATTAAATTTAAAGCCAATATATTATTTATTGGAATTAAATATAAAGTTGTGGAAGAGAATATTACCCAAAGATCATCTTCGTCTTCATATCTATTTGAAATTGATGCTTTGGGAATCTCTCCTGCAGCTTCGTCGTATTTTGCAAATCTGCCACATATTCTTGGTCGATTGTCGGCTAGTGTCTTGCGACATGTATACTTGCATTATACCAACCATGTTGTTAGCTTATGCTAACGAAATTTTCTAATTGAGTAGATCAAGAAAATATTATTGAAATCTTCATCAACATAGTATTTGCTTAACAGTAGTTAGATCTATAAGTTAGACAAATATCATGAATCAAGTCTTGTCTTCGTCTTCATTCGTTAGGTTAAGTTTTCGCCCAAATTTTATGTTAGTTTCTGAACTTTGTCTTGATTCAAGTTGATCATTACGTTCAAATTTGTGTAATTATTTAGAACAAAGTAGTAAAGTTTAGTGGCTTACATAAAGTTTGCTAAAAGTTGATCTATGTTGGTGTTTTTAAGTCCTACCAATTTATTAAAGTTGTGCATTTGTTCGACTGACATGTAAAAAAATAATATTAGCGAATTTTATTTTATTTTAGATCAAGAAATTTACTTTTTAAATAGTTAGATCGATGACAACAGGGACTTTTAGATGGTCTCGAATACACCATATTCTTTTAAAAAATTGTACGTGCTGGAAAGTATCAATGTGTTAAGGGATATATATCTCACATCAATAAATGATGCTGACACAGACCAATTAATCAAGATTTTAGGCTACTTCTCTTAATAAAATTGACCTTTTAAGATGGACCTTCAAATCTTAACATGGTATCAAAGTCCACTATGCTCCAACGAGCGATTCGATCTCGTTAAGACTCTAAAATGAGCACGTGAATTTTAAGATTGGTCTGGCCAAATAAGCCACCATCTTGCGGGGGCATGTTAAGGGATATATATCTCACATCGAAAAATGATGCTGACACAGACCGATTAATAAATATCTTGAGTTACTCTTCTTAATAAGGTTGACCTTTTAAGATGAACTCTCAAATCTTAACACAGTGTACCTTAATCGTCTTGTTGAAGTTTCTTCGAGACCTTTTTTCTCTGTACCTTTGAATCCTCTCTTTTCTCTCTTCTGCACTGTAGCGCCCTGCTTTGAAGTTTGCATCACCCATGAATGACTTCTCCATAGACAATGGACTAGAGGACGATGCACTGCCTGTTTGCAACTTTGTTCTCATCTTCTGAAAATGGAAATGCAATCTTAATTACATGTCAATATGACCGAGAATTAAAGAAATTTATTCCCTCTGTAACCCGTTAAAAGTTTTAACAACAGATGATTCAATATGGTACTCGAATAAGTCACGAGTTCAACGTGTTAGACCTTGGACGAAAAAGAAATTTCAGCCAGTAGGTGAGGAATACTTTGCTGATGAACTGTGACGAATTAAAATTTAACTTTCGACGATGTAGTTCGAGAATATTTGCACTTATAAATTTATAGAAATCATCAAACAAAATCAAGTAAAAAAGCTAAAATTTGTTAAAATGTAGAGTAATTAGTATAAAACTAACTTGCAAATCTCCAGTGCTGCAAACCCTTCTCATTGTACCAGATGAAAAACTGGTCTCTGGTGGATTAAAGATGTGTTTCAGCGAATTTGAACATTCCGAAACACAATCAAATCCAGGCTGAAATAAATTAAGTGAATTGCTGCTAAAACTCCTCTGCATGAACTTCATTGCAATCTCAGAACCCCCATCATAGCTTTGAGGCGTGAATATTGAATTATCATGACAAGAAAAACTCTCAGGGACTGGAAGTTCCTCTGATATCACCTCTGAGAAAGGGTAGTTTGCATTTTCTAAATGGGATATTGAGAAATTTTCAAGCTGGAAACTTGGTGGGGAAGAAGGCGGCGAGAAAATGATAGACGAAATTTTCCCCAAAGAATTTGTTTCATCAAGTGGGTTTTTCTCTTGAATTAAATTTGAACTACTATTATTATTTTCTTGAAATTCTAGAAAAATATCAATGGAGGAATCAGTAAATGGAGGGAGCGGTTCAGATAAGAAATAGTCAGATACAGAGAGATCAGAAGACATTGAAAAAAGATAAATTGGACTCCAATAAATGACTTTTTTTCCTACAAAAATCTCTCTTTTACACTGTGTGTACTGTGTGAAAAAATGTGTTGAGATTAGGTGAAGAGGGACTAGTAATTGGTGAAAAAGAACGAGAAAATGAAGGGAGTTGAGGTGGGCTAGTTGTCTTTAACAAGAACTCTTGTCCATGATCACAGATTCAGATGGTGAATTGAGTTTATATAGGCAGAGAAACTTCTTTTCTAAGCTTTTGTTTGGTGTGCATTAAAATTTTCATTTTCATTACTATACTCACTTTCAACCACACATTTTTTAATAAAATAATATATTTCATCATATCAACAATTTTTCATTCTTTTTCAACAATACGTTCTCCATCAATCATTCCAAAATAGGCACTAATACATTCCTTTTTATAATACTAGTGAGGGCACGTGCAAGGCACGTGTTGTAGTATAGTTGGCTACGTAATAGCGTTGACAAATTTTTGGTTATTGTTGAGACATCATGCATTTTGGATTCATGTGTCTAAAGAAAATGACATAAAACACAACTCCACAACAAAAAATGCAAAAACTATTTTCTTTGAATATCACACATGTTCCTGGATGTCATCACTTGGAGCCAGTAAATGAGAAGGGTAAAGGAACTGGAATTGGAACATTGATACCAACCTGAGGTCGGAACAGAACCACTTCACATCAGTAACATAAACTTAAAACTAAAATTATAAAAATAGGGAAAACAATCAATGAATTTTGTTCCTAGGAAGCAAACTTTTAACTAATCTGAAAGCTGATCCAATATTAACATATTCTATTGATACAAGTTCCAGTATATTTGACATGGAGAGGTAGCAAGAACAAAATGATGCAAATTTGAAAATTTAGGCTCAGCATAGACTATCCTTTCAATCTTGCAATATCGTTTAGTTAAGTGAGATATATTAAGCAACATAGTGTGATACCTGGTCTGCTTCTATCTCAGTTTGGAATTTCCTTGCAGCTACACCGGATGTAGTAAAATGAGCCGCACTGTTCCTGTATCTGGAAATTTAGATACACAGTGTGAGATTCAAATAAAAAACAAAGAAAGAGAACTTGATGATAAAAGAGAGATGAGAAATAGGAAATGCTTATTTTTGTTGACTATGTTTATGGCTTCTTCTAAACTGTCTGCCTGAGATGAGAAACAAGAAATATGTAACTCGCAGCATTTACACATGTTCAGTTTAGTTGGAATTGGATCAGGGTAAGTAACTGAGGGTGGAGAGTCAAAGTCGCTTCCTGTGGTGGCTGACAGGAGACTTTTGCTTTGAGCTCTAATTACAAAATATTTGGATAATGTATCTTGATGAACCAGCTAACTTGCTAATCTTAAGAAGTTGAAAAGTAAACAAAAAGTGGCATGATACAAAAATTGAGTGCAACAACCCTCGTGTGACCATACAGGTTGTTAAAAGAACATGCAGTGACTAAAGGATTTATAAGCAGGAAAACCCAATTCCAGGATCAGAAACAAGCATCATCTATCAAGTTCAACTGTTCACTATGCACTGACCTTCGACCTCATCAGGTCTTTCCACTTCATCAGTTTCAAATCTTCTGCCATTACACTAACTTATGTTGGAGCTCAATTGCCATTCATACAAATGAAGAGTAGTTTATTTTAATGGTGAAATTCAAAAAAAAAAAAAAGTAATGAAAAACAATAAGTACTACATAACTATAGTTTTAAGAGTAAAGTACCTACAGGCTAACTGTAAACATAAGTTGAAACTTTAAACTATAGGAAGTCTGTAAAGACAAACTTGGCAAGAATGTGTACAATTCAGAAAAATCTTTTTGGCAATAAATAAGTAAAAATGTGTTTCTCTTAACCTTTTATCTTTTCACAGGTAAAGAATAGGTAACCATTTTTTAGTGCCATTTGATTGTCAGTAAAAATTATATGGTGGGGGAATTTTCAAATCCAAGGAAGTTAAAAAAGTTTCGTGAACTCGATAATCCTAATCCAGAATGCCAAAATCTGTACTTATTTAATATTTAATATTTTAAAGCTCCAGAGTTTGTTTATTTCAGTATATGATTTATATTCCACTCAACAATTATCTCACATTACAATCATAATTCCAATTGTATAAATCGTAAATATAATTGCAAATTGAAATTCACAAAATAAATAAATCTACCAGAGACCTAATCCATTATATTGAACACAAGCATTTTTTTGATAAACAATTACACAATTTTACCATTACTGTCAGTTAAATTTCTTCTGACAAGTTGGCAAAATCGAAAACCTACTCTTACTTATACTTGCAATTCTTAGTGAACAATGAAAGCTACTAAAATAATAGTAAGAAAAATTTTCAAAACAGACAACTATGGAAAGAAATAAGTAAAACCAATCAACAAACCTTTCAAAAATATTTCTATTTTCCTGCATAAAGTGAATATCAAGATTATGGAAAGTCTTCAATAATATCTCTAAGGATCTCTATCACACCATTCTCTATCACCTGAAAGGTTGTGTTCAATGTCAGCTGAAGAACTTGCTTCTAAGGAGTTATCAGAGTGGCGAATGGCAAAAGCAAAAGAGATGGCACAAATGGTAGTTTTGCCTGACACAGATATAAGACGTTTGGTTAAGAAACCATCAACAACAGAAAGTGCAGCATCCTTCCTTCCTTCCAAATAGACTACCCTTGTACTGCAGTGACCCCTAAAGACTCGGTTTATCACCATATATTATAGACAAATGCCAACAAGCGAAGAGGCTTGAACCCACCACTTGCTGCATCCACATGAATTGGTGTTTAACCAAGACAAGGTAAGAAATGCACAAGTTGTTTATTCATCAATACTTGTGTGAAAATCGTGGAAATCAGTACATTTAATGTGATATGGTGATAATTTTGACTATAACAACTACCGCACTTGAGCACTGGAAGTTTCCTTGAGATTATTCTCTTACAAAACAACAGTGTCACTTGGAGGGTAGTCATTAACATTGCTGCATATATTAACAATTCTATTTTCCTAACGAAAGAAAGCAAGTAGTTAACAAATGCAAGTCCAATCAAGAATTAATGTAAAAATAAATAATTGAATTTCAAACATTACCGGAATCACATATGTTCTTTGTTAGCAAATCGTTTCCTAATTTTAGGACCTGAAAAATAACCAGCACTTAGATTTGAATTAAAACTTAAAATCAATAGTTGATTAAACATCTAGAAACAAAGCGCTGTCAGATAATAGTAAGAATAAACACAGAGTATTTGCAAAGGGGATTGGCTAAAGATGCAATGAAATGAAAGAGAACAGATAACATTCATCCTAACATAGGATGCGTAAGCAGGGTACTGAGTGTCGGGATGATACGAACAGAAATAAAAAATCAGAAGATAAATGTAAAAAACCATGAGATGGAATTACTTATCTTCTGTGTATAACTATAAGAATATGAAAGGATCAATAACAATTACACATTATTTCCATTCTATACCCAATTAATTAGTCATAGAATAAGACAGCTTGGAAATAAAAAGATATCATAGGCACAAGAGTATCATACTTACAAACACTATGAGGCCTATCCTTTCTATCCTCATCTCCTCCTTGCTCTCCTCTTCCTATTAGTTAAATAAGAATACCAAACTTTCCTATTCTCCTTCTGCTTCATCTATTCTCTGTAAAGAGTGTGTCATAGGCAACTTGAAACTTAGTTTGAGAAGTAATATTTCAATAATGATATTTTGCTTTAATCTGGTGACAAATTTTCATATAATCTTACCTGATTAATTTACTCTTTCTTTTATATGAAACCTATATCATATGTTATTTCGTTAAATCTTAAATCCTAGATGTCCAGAGATTTTAGACAGTTGCTAAGCTAGAATGAGCAGGTAAGAAGAAGAACTAAATAAGCTTGTTATTTACATAATCAATCAATAAATTTGTTGGGTGAATATCCATAAACAGGGAGTTAGATGCTACAGAAGTTGAAAGTTGAGGATCTAAAGTCCAAGAATCTTTTGAACATTGAATGGTAAATGTAGGTGAAAACTTCCCTAATTATAGTTAACTGTTTCTGTTATATGATAGAACAATAGGTTTAGTAGACAAAATAGTATTGCTAAAATAAATTTGAAACATAAATTTATGTAATAATATCGTCAGAGAAGTCTAGCGGGTGATTGAAATGTGGCTTTCGTAATACATGTTCAGGTATATAATTAGCAGGGAAAAAGTAGAAATCTAGAAATAAAGCAGTTACCTTCCTGCTTAACCTTTTGACTACAATATTGTAGTTTAATAACTTGAGTAAATGAATATAAATCAATAGCTGTTTATTTGCATTGCTTTCCAAATTCAAACTCTTATCTTTTCTTTAACTCTGATTCAATAACAAAAGGAATGAATTAGAAGGTAATAATGATGTAACCGGATCCAAATCGAACAACCACTCAAAAGAAAATGGTTAAAGAAATGGAAAATATAAAACATTACTCTTTCCATCTATCTACACCCCCATCCCCGGTGGATATTTTGCTGATAAGGTTCTTAATTTGAATCCTTTAAAATTCTTATGATGCTAGTTAAATTCTAAAAACAAAGATGAGCTCCCAAACATTAAAGAAGCAATACTGTGGTTTAAGATTGCTAGTTCAGTCAGGTAGATACTGCCCAAACATTAAATAAAACATACTTGAAACACCAGCAAGACAAATGTGAATGGAGAAACAAGAATAATCACATATGTAAAGGGTATGCGCAGGTAAGACAATGAACAATTTAGATTAAAAGCCATCACTTAGGCTTACTTTATCATTCACGTTCCCTCCTTTAAGCCTCCGAGTATAGATAAAACGTCCTGGAAAGACAATATATTGCCGAGATCCAACCTGTAAGAATAAAAAACAAGTTACAAGTCAACTTTAAAACTCACTATGAACATCACCAAAGTATGTTTTAACCTTAAAAACTTGGGTAATAACTTCAACATAATATCAATCATTCAACAATAGTACAACCCTCTTGTGCACTAACAGAAACCAATATCTAGCAAAAATATAGCACCATGGCAATTAAGTGTAATATATTACTCAAAATTAATCAAAAGAGACAACAGTAGTATCATATATCAAACAAAGGAAAAAAGCATTTGAAAACAGTATAATCATGACCCCAATAATGAAGAATTTCCCAAGTCCAACATGTTGATTCCACCGACACAGTTAGCAAATGTAATAGCTTTCTTTGCACATCGGAACTATTTGTAATTACTTCTATATCTGCATTGCTTTGAGTCTAATTGTCTTTAGTTGAGCATGGGAAGTACCCCATGCCAATTCTTTTCTCTCTATATTCTCTCATGTTATATATTTTGGGTATTTGGGTTGAGGCCTCCCTACTTAGAACATTCAACAAACATGAACCTTTAAAACTTTTTAACTTTTCATAGTATCCTTTTTTTGGCAACAGTTTACATAGGCCGAAAGATCTTGAAGAAGATTTTAAATACCTTGTACCCTTTTTCAGTCTTTATATATTCCAAGCAAAAGACTACAAAAATCCAAAATCTTGGGAATTTACTCGAGCAGTTACAAAATACACAATATGAAAGTGAAATGCTTTACAACTTATTATTCAGTAACGTAGATGCAGATTTAACATTTATGAAAATAAGAGCATTGAATGATTTAGAAAGTAGTAGTGACTACACAGTTCAAGAATACCAGATTAAGGAAGTTACCTCTGTCTTCTAGGTAGAGCAGTTTCATATGCAGATCATCATTCTTTGTCAGGGAAGACATTAATACGTCTCCAGCCATTGGATTCATGTGCATCTCTCTCTCTCCAAAACATCAATACATATCCTGTCTTTGTTCGCTTCCTGCCCCTGGTCCGTTTTTGCTTGATAATCTTTTGGCCTCGTCAATCTCTGACAAATACTAACTGCACACTGGTCTTCCAATGTCGTTTCTAATGTACTAGCTACCTTGGTCAAAAGAGAGACTATAATCGATGGCTCCCTGCGCATAGCAGCAATGTGAAGCACAGTGTAACCCCGCCTATTCCGAAGGTTAACATCAGCCAAAGCTAGACTAAGAACCTCAGATACCATCTTAGGTCACAATATGCAACAGCATAGTGGAGAGCATAAGCCTCATCTAAGGTTATATCAGAATCAATTAGAAGAAGCCTGACAAGTTCAACATCATCTGAGTCTAATGCCTTGTGTATTCTCTTAATTCTCTTCTCACGCAATGGATTGACAGTTACCTCATTTTCAACCGGGTGGAACGGAGGCACGGGTGCCTCCGTGTGGAACGGAGACAGGCACCGTGCCTCCGTTCCACACGGAGACACGGGCTACCTCCGTGTGGAACGGAGGCATGCACCGTGCCCAAACGGAGGCACGCACCGTGCCTCCGTTCCACACGGAGACACGGGCTACCTCCGTGTGGAACGGAGACACGGCTGCCTCCCTCCGCGACTCAATAAATCCACATGGAGTCAATAAATAAATCTCACCTATGTATATAAAAATTGAAATTGTAAAGAATAATAAGAAGTTGAGATTTTAGCTGAAAAGTAGGATTCTGATTTCGAGGAAATTAAACTCGTCCCCTCTCGAAAAATCCGCCAAAATTATTTGAATTTCAGAAAGTATTGAAGACAGTTTCTGCTAAAGTGAGAAGAGACGTGGGTGTTTAAGGGAGAAGATGGCGGTTTAAGGGAGAAGAGGCGGTGAGTGAAACGGCGTCGTTATGGTTGACGATGGGAGAAGCCGACATCTGTCCAAGGAGAAAACGACGTCGTATTGACGACGATGACGTGGCAAACTCCCTCTTTTAATATAGTTAGGATTAGGATAACAATAGGCAGAATCAACGCTGAAAGATCAAAGGGACTGAACAAGTTGAACCGCCTGTTCAGTTAGTAAAAATTGCAAGAATGGTTCCAAATTTATAGTTCATGTAGCAAGTTAGCCCCTAACACTTAAATCGAGACATGTTCTTTCCTTTTCTTTTCCCTAATTGAGCTTGAGGGTTAAGCAGCATTTTTATGGCGACTTAATTGTTGTTTTTCCTAACCTCTCAAAAAGGATCAAAACCAGTTAAAAAAAAAAAGGCCTCAAACAATTCCTAAATGACAATTTATGGACTATGAAAATTATGTAATTCAACCAAAACTACACGTAGAGAGGGGTGAATAGGTGTAAATGTGAAATTTATTAATTTTAATTAACTAGTAACAAGTTACAAATTAATTAATTTTAGATGGTTAAGCAATCATTTAAATTGTCCTATGTTTGAATACTGCGGAATATAAAATTAATAACAAAAGCAGTAAATCACACACAATATGATCACGGAGAAACCCCAACTGAGTAAAAATTTCAGACACTTTGCTAGTCAAAAATTCACTATAAACGATTTTCAAACTTACAGTATACAGACTAGACGACGACACGTACTATCTAATATTCTTACTGCAATTTCAACAGTTCTCCTGGATTCTGTGCTCATGCACCAACTCCCAGCTGCAATTTCCAAAACTATTGGATTGCGCTATCCTACAACAACTCCTAACTTTGTGTAATCGTCTATCTCCTGTGGATGCACGAAGAACACCGCGTTCTTTACCAATTGAAACTCTAGTCACATTTTCTTGATCTTCAGAATCTCTGACAGATACAGAGGAAGCAGCATTTTGGTATTTGGATTCAATATCAAATGTTTTTCTCACCGTCAAGTACAATATACTTTGTAATATGAAGGCTGAATGCTTCACATGATGAAAATAATATGGAGGCTATGTGTTTTCTTAATAATCAACTTGAGAAAAATCGTTATGTGGCTTTAGGATATTTATAGGTAGGTTATGGAATGAATGGACCGGGCAAAAAAAATTAAAAAATTCCTTGGATAACACGGTAGCTCGACCTAAAATACCCAACTTTCACTAATTGCACACTACGCCTTGACTTTTTACAACATATCAATTTTAGTCATTTTTGTTCACAGAATAATTAATTACATTAAATACCCAACATCTCTCTTCTATTAAAAGAGGCAATCCTCTTAGCACTATTCATTTGAGACGTATTTCATGTTCCAATTTTATCATTCGTTTACTGTTCACCCTTAGTCTTAGGTCGGTTTGATGAAGTGTAATTATTAAATTGCATGTAGACAAAAAAAGGGCATAGGAAACGAAAAAAAAAAACACACACACACACAAGCCTCAATTGTTGACTTTGAGGTTTACATGACAAAAAAAAAAAAAAAAATTAACCGTAGGCAGTGAGACTCTTCTATCCTAATAGGAAACAAAAAGTTGGGGATCATTTGTACAGATATTTCATATTATTCAAGAAACAAAAAAATTGGGAGTCAAAAATGCAGGCGCCGTGCTATATTTTTGTATTTTTGCCTATCACATTACATTTAGTTCAGGAATAACTTTTGATATTTTTGTAGTCGGTTGATTTTTGTAGTCGGCTGAAAAGATTAGTCTATTTATGTGGGAGAACTAATGAAGAAAAATTTATTCCATCGTCGAGAATTTCTTAACCTTTATTACTGTTTACTGTAAGTATTTATATGTAAAATTTTATTTTAGTTTCTATTATTATTATTATTTTGCATGTTTAGTATTTCATTAAATAAATACAATTGTGTTCCATGTTTAAGATTTTTGTAAGTAGTTAGGTATAGCTAATTTTGTTTTTTGTATGTAAATACTATTATGTTGATCTATAAATCTTGAAAATATTTATTTTACTCCATTATGTTCTTCAGCTTGTACGACTAAATTTTGAAGATTTGGTATTGCAGTAGAATATAAACTTTTACTGTAAGTATTTATATGTAAAAGTTATTTTTGTTTATATTATTATTACTTTTGCATGTTTAGTATTTCTTTAAATAAATATAATTGTGTTCCATGTTTAAGATTTTTGTAAGTAGTTAGGTATAGTTAATTTTGTTTGTGAGATTTAGTATTTCTCTATGTTTCACAATAAATTTTGAAGCATATTAGGTTAACTTAATAAGTTTGTCAACATATTATTTTAGTATTATTACTGGGGTGGGTATCTTTCATTACAGTTGAAGAGTTGTGCGGAAACATTAAATTTTTACTATTTAAATTACAACAATTAATAATACTTACATAAAATTATAGCTGGATTTATGTAGATAAAAAATCGTTAAAAAATTGACCAGGAAAGACAATAAAAAAAAAAAAAAAAAATTACTCCATGTGCACACACGGGGAGATGCCATATGTTTTTTTTTTTTTTTTTTTATCAAATGTAATTGAAAATATTAATTAAACACATATACCCTTGCCTTTTTTTTTTTGCCAACAGTTCAACTTATTTATATTTTACACAAATTATAAATACAAATTCATTTATTAATAATTTAACTGAAAATAATTAGAAAATATTCGATGTCGTACATGCATAAAAATCAAAATCCTTTCAGGGACGTTGCCTCCAAACCCCCCACGAGGGGCGCTGCCCCCTCAACCCTCATGACCTAACCGGGCAGATCGATCCCCGTCGGAGGCAATGTTCTTGAACCTCTAGATGGGCACAACTCGTCCATTCGGTTAAAAAATATGTAACTTATTTCATATACTTCGATTTTTAACTTTTATTATGATTATGATTTTCTTTGCTTGTTATATTTTTAGTCATTCCTAATTCTTTCTATATTAAATTTGTTTTCAATCTTTTTTTCAGTTGCAAAGATATCATTCTCAAAGTAAAAATATCATAATTTTTAACATCAATTGAACTGTGCTATCTTCAGGTACAATATTTTTTTTTTTTTATAGATTTTGTAAATTTCAATTTGCAGTTAACCTTTGTATTTTTTTCTAAAAATTTTATTATAGTATTTATCATTTAACTATTATTAACAAATTGTGGACTCTAATTTGTATTTATTGTTCTCTTCTATGCAATGTCCAATTATTTTTTCTGGTGGTTATGATTGACTACAATAGTACACTCTATTTTAGGTAAGTTTCTCTAACTGAACTATTTAGATTTTTGTTCATAATATTATAGGTTTATATAGTATTGTGGTTATTTATTTATTTATAGTAACTTATAAATTTGTAATAAATTGTTGGTTCTCGAGTTTTCTTTCTGAATACTATTTTTTCTCTTTTTAAAGTATATTTTCAGTTATTGTTCACAAATTTTGATATTTTAAATTTTAGTTTTACATTATGTACGTATATTTTAACATATGTAAGATTTTTTTTTGGTACAGTTATGGTTCGAGTTCAATTATTCTACAAAAATTGTTAGTATTGTAATAGACATTTTGTATCATCTGGTGATGGAGAAGTTGATTCAACTATTCAACAATTTTATTTTATTTCAAAGTATAAAATGTTAATAACATTCTTTAATTCTTTTAGTTCCTGTTGGTTATTTTGGACTTCAACTATTTAATATGGATACTTCGAGTGGTTTTGAAACAATGTCTCATCACCAACAAGAAAATCAAAGGAATAGGTATCAACGAAAACGACTTAGAAGTGGTTGCAATGATCGTTGTAGGAGAATAGGTAATCCTCTATCTTCTGGACATAATAATTCGAATGATGTACAAATGCAACAATCTATAATGAATCATGATTTTGGGGCTTCTACTTTAAACCAAGACCTCATATTTCCAATTTTACATTCCCAAGTGGTTTTAATGTATTGAACATACTAACGACTGCATACGTATTACCGACATGCAATAATTGTAAATATTGTGGTGCAAGAAAAATTTATAGGGAAAGTAAAGGATTTTGTTATTCTGATGGGAAAGTACATATCTTTATGCCTGATTCACCCACTAAATTGTACAACTTATTTACTTCTAAAGAATCTAAATATATGGTATTTTAAAAAATTACACGAGAATATAATAACCACTTTCCTTTCACTTCGGCTCTGCCCATTGCCACCACTAGATATCTCCACCTGAAGCTATGTGGAGGATTTTCTCGTTTAATTTGACGGAAATTTATCCAACTGTTTATTCTTTACAACTTCATATCGAAAATCATTAACAAATAAGACATGACAACGAAAATGATTTGTCTACTATTATTGACAATGAAAATACGAAAAAAAACAATGTTGACGGAGTTTTTTGAGGTAAATAAAGCAAATGAATTTGCACGTACATTATTGTATCGAGTAGGGGTGGGCGCGGGTCGGTTCGGTTCGGTTTTTTCGGTTCCAGAAATTTTTGGGTATTTAGTAAATGGAACCGTCGGTTCCAGATATAATTCTGGAACCGTTCGGGTTCCGGTTCGGTTCGGTTCGGTTCGGTTCGGTTCCATTCGGTTCTGTTCGGTTCCTACTATAATTAATTTTTTTAACATTTATAATAACACTATATAAATATATTTAGAAAAACTTTGTCAGTGCGTCTTGAATAATTAATCCATAATATATTAGAAAGTTTTCACAAAATGCTAACACTTTAGTACTAGACAATATAGATCACAATTTTTTTTGTTGCTTCCCTCAAACAGTTACTACTCCACTGCTTACCTACCAAAAGGTAACATATAAAAGCATCTAACTATATTCTCCATTTTGAGAAGTGGTACCAAAATCATTCCTATTTTCTGAAAACATTGTGAGAAGTGAGGCAATCCCAACGTGCTCAGTACTTTCACCGAGTGAATCTGCGTGTGAATATTGACCAGGTTCAATCTTAGCTTTTACAAATGAACGTAATATTTTAAAGTATTAAAAATACTTACCAACTATGTAATGTAATCATCGATTGCTTGACTTGCCATGTACCATTAAAATGTTAACAATTTCTTGAGTACCATGTAAAGAAAAAGAATCCAGTAACTAGAGCTGGAAATCTCTGTGCAAAGCTCTTGGAAGGCTTAAAAAATTTGTCATTGTAAACACAATAAAAGAACGAAAGCACTGTTAGCGTTAAGAGGGTAAAATCTCACGTCTCTTAAATATGAAAAGAATAATTACGAGAGTACTCCAGCTTAGTGTGGGAACTAGAAGGAGGAGGACTTCTTCAAGTTGAGAGAAAATGACTCATGACTGGACGAGAAACATGTTGTGCGGCAGGAATGGACTGGAGAGAGAAGAAGAAGAGAAGACCGAAAATTCTAGGGCTCTTTCCCTTTTATATTTAGTGGCTTTTTTTTGCAATTTTTTTTATGTTGGTCGGTTTGGGTTATATTCAATATACTTAAAGCCCAAATGCTCAATTGTAAAAAAAAAAAAAATTCGGTTCTTATTCGGTTCTTCGGTTCTTGGTCTAGAACCGAGAACCAAACCAAACCCGTCGGTTCTCGATTCGGATACCCATTCGGGTTTTTAATTTAAGAAAACCCGTTCGGTTCGGTTCGGTTCGAACATTTTGCCCAGCCCTAGTATCGAGATTTTCCAACCTATTTTGTTTGGAACTCAACTAAGAAGATTTGGACTCCCAGAAAAAAACACGTTGTTATAGGACGAATTATCACAGTGAATTCATCTGAAGGAGAACGATATTTCCTACGCGTTCTTTTCAATCATATTCAAGGTCCAACATCATTTCATGATTTACAAACTTTGAATGGAGTAACTGTTAATACATATCGAGAAGGAGCACTTTTACACAGTTTGTTAGACGGAGACAATCATTGTGAACAATGTCTGTCTGAAGCTATTATTTATAAGATGCCTACCTCTGTAAGACGTCTTTTTGCTACACTTTTTATGTTTTGCAATCCCGATCATCCAAAATTACCGTAGGATAAATTTAAAATTTATATGATCGATGATTACGTATAAGAAAATATACCTTCAAGGGATGCTGAACTACGAGCTTTAGAAGACATCAATTCTATTTTAGATTCATCGGGTAAAAACATAAATGACTATGAAATAGTATCATTCGGTGTACATATAGGTGAAAATGAAAGGTTGAGAAGAATGGTTGAAGATGAGACAACAAATTTGAATATAGAAGGAGACTATGCATATACATCAAGCTTAAATAATGAGCAACAATTTGTGTATGATACAAGTATGGAAAAAGTAAGTTCAAAATTAAGTGGGATCTATTTCATCGATGGTCCAGGAGGAACGGGCAAAACTTTTTTATATAAAGCTCTCCTAATAGGTGTAAGGTCTCAAAATTTAATTGCTTTAGCTACAACATCTTCTGGAGTATCTACATCTCTTTTACCTGGAGGTCAAACAACTCATTCAAGATTTAAAATTCATCTGGAAACAGTTGATGAAGTTATTTGTTCTGTTAGTAAACAATCGGCTCTATGGACTTTGTTAAAAATGTCTACATTAATACTTTGGGATGAAGCACCTATGGTGAATCGTTGTGCCGTTGATAAAATGCTCGGAGATATTACTGATTGTAATTTGCCTTTAAGTGGAAAAGTGGTCGTTCTAGGAGGAGATTTTAGACAAGTTTTACCAGTGATACCGAGAGGAAAAAAAGAAGACATAATGAAAGCTAACTTAGTCTTCTCTGACTTATGGCCTTCATATTCATATCTGTCATTGGTTGAGAACATTTGATCGTATAGTTTGCATTGTATCATTTCCCTTTGGTAGTGGCTCGGCTCGGCCCTTACCCGCACGAGCCGAGCTCGTGGCTCGTTGGTTTATGTGTCCGAGCTCACCCCTCGCGAGCCGAGCCGCCAGCTCATTATAATATATATTTTTTTTATTTAAAACTACTACTACTACTAATTTCTAAACCTAAAAAATTATATATATAATTATATATACACATTTTCTAAAGAAATGTATATTTAAAATATTGTTTACAAAATCTATCTTGATCGATGTCTTTTTAAAAATTTAGTTTTTTTTTTTGTTTACCCTTTTATAATATATTATGTTAAACCTAACATATATTATATATATACACACACGCATTTTATTAAAAAAAATTAAATATACATTTTTCAAAATATTTTTATTTTTTAAAATAAAAAATAAAAATAAACCATCCCCCTTTATCCAGGTTTGGGACCGGCTATTTCTTAACTTCGAGTAGGCGGAGTTAAAATTTGTACATGAACAACTTGTAACGTGTACAATTTTTTTAAAAAAAATTATAAAGGTGTGAAAATTAAATTTTGTAATGAATACGGTGAAATTAAATATCACTTACTTGGTTACATGCAATTTCGGCATATATATCTTAAATTCGATAATTATTGTCTTCTCAGTCCTTCACGCACATTAACCCTTCCAAAATATCTTCTTTTAGTCGACTCCTGACCTCAAGGAGAACCCTATTCTCTGCACTAAAAGCAAACTCCGAAACTACGGTGCTAACATGAGGTGTTAGTAGATCTTTTGCCAGTACAGAAACTATTGACCATCGGCGTTCATTATCTCGCTAGAATTTAATTATCTATTCTGAAGTTTTCTTAACTTCTTTGTTACTAGACAAAGTATGACGAAAGTAATCAATTAATTCAGATGGCAACGTATTTGAACTATTACTCGAAGTTTGAGTACATGCAGTGGAAGACGAACTACTACTACTACTAGAGGAACCACATGTATATGCAGTTGAATTATATCTATATGAGTTCATGCTTTTGAATAAATTTAAAACTTCAGCGTCGTCATCTATTATATTAGTGAAAGGAGTAGATGTAGGTACATGAGTAATATGTGTACCCATTCGTGAAGCATATAATTCATACATTTCACGTAACATTTGTTCAAAATTCCTATAAAAAATAGGTACATTAAAAGTTAAACAATTTGAAATTTGATCAATTACAAATTTAATACCTGATAAATTATATCGGGGGTCCATGACGCATGTTAAAAGAAATAACAAATGTAATTCTTCTCAATATTTCCTAAATTTTAATTCCATGAAAAATATAACTTCCTAAAAATCAGGATCATTTTGAAATTTTTTAAAAATCCTAACAACTATATAAAGACGTTAAAGAACCATACAACTAGTGGGATAATAAACACTAGACAATGTAGTTGTAGACTCATAAAAATTTGTCAAAAAATTTTAATTTTAAAAACAATATACCAATCGGATTCATTTAAAATATTATCGTCTTCATCTCTAAAATGCCTATTTTTAATAATAAGTAAGTTGAATTCCATCTATGGCCTACGTCAGTAATAAAGGTTTTTGTATTCGTCATCTCAGCTTCTTCACAAAAGTCTTCAAATGCTTGTTTTCTACTATGTGTAATCGGGAAATATATAGAAATGCATTCATAATACAGTTAATTTCATCATTAACATGTTTTAAACCGTCTTATACTATTAAATTAAAATTATGGTATACACATCGAATATGAAATAAATAACCACCAAAATCGGGTTGAAGTACTCTATGCAATTTATCGATAACAACATTATTTACACTAGCATTGTCGAATGTTAAAAAAACGAATTTCACTCTCACATTTACACTCTCTAATAATATTCACGTCAGCATTAGATATAATTTGGGCGTTGTACAGGTACTCAACAATTTTAAAAACGATAATTTTTTTATGCATAACCCAAAGTGGATCTATATAGTGTGCAGTTGCAGTTATATAACATCTCTTATTAATCTCTTCCCACATATTAGAAGTTAAAGATATCACACCCCCATATTTTTTTAAATTCCCAATCAATTGTTGTTTTGCATGAAAAAAATATGCAATTGTATCAGAACGAAGAGTATTTCGATTTACTCCAACGTACATCGACTAAAGATATATTTTGACGTAGTTTACAAAATGTTGGTTGTCTATTATTGCTAATGGCAACTCTGTCGTAGCAACGAACTTCACCGTTCCAATTCGAGATTCATCCTCCAAATACATCCATGTAGAAAGTGGTAGTAGTACCATCGGCACTTGGAGTACCAAACTGTAGTTGCGTTTGACCAGTTGGAATCAGCCCATGTTTGGCTGCATATGTTTTATATTGATGGGTGAGGTGGGTAGTTCCAATGCCTTTTGGCCATGCCAGTCGTTGTTGGCAATATTTATATACTACTTTGGTTACGAAAATTTCATCGACCACACGACCAATTTGAACCAATTTAAAATAGTCCCAACATTTTGCCTGCTTCTTCCCCTTTCTATTTCATCTTGTATTGGGAATATTTAATGTAGGTTCTTCATCTTGTTCCAAATCAATTGGAACACTATGATCAACATCAACGTCATTCAAATCGATTGGATGACTACCTTCATGAACGTTGAAATCTTGAATGTTTTCTTGAATTGTGAATTTATTGAGATTGACTATTCGTTCCCAAATTAATTTTGGGCAGGTGTTTTGCCTTCCAAACCGAACAAGTCTTCAACAAACGATCGTAAATCCATTTGTGTATAATAGAAATTGAATGTAGAAATGTAGAATTGAGAAGTGAATGAAAATTATGTAGTAGTGTATAAAATGAATTGAAAAATCAAAATAATAATGTAAAAAAAAAGTATAAGAGGATTATATAGAATGAATGAATAATATTGTCGATAACGACTTATAAATTGTAGAGAGTAGAAAATGAGATATTGATATTGATAGATTAGTAAGTTTAGTGGAAAAAAAGTGTTATGATGGGTGTGTATTTATAGGGGGGAAATTTTAATTTTTTTTTTTATTATGCGAGCCACGAATCGAGCTTGTGGGCTTGTCTAATTGATGAGCTACCGAGCCGCCCTGCTCGACTCGTGCTTGTCAAAAGCGGCTCGTGGGCCCGCTCGACTCGATTGTCACCACTACTCTTTGGTTGTGATCAAGCAATCCTTAAGTTTCTTTGATCCACGGGGTGGGTGGGATTTTTTTTACTTTTTTATTGAGGTGGGCCCCGCGTGGGACCCATCTCATGTGAGACGCATGTAGGGGTTCTTTGTACTTTGAGATTTCAGTGGAGGAGATTGACTGAAAATATTATAATCACTATTACATATTTTGTCCCTTTCAGAAATGACATATTGGAAACTTAGTGCACAAGTCTTGACTGAAAATATTATAACATCAATAAACAATTACGAATTCCGTCCCTTTCAGAAAGGTCATATTATAATGTCAGTGCAAGAGGATTGATTGATCCCCCCACCAATCACTCACATAGTCCCTTTCAACAGAAAGGGCATATTGCACGATCTTTAAGGCTCAAGTTTGAGTTCAATTTACAACCTTCTTACCTACAAATGAACATAGGGTTATCAAGGCTCACAGGATGTAAATTTTTAGTGTATTAATACCAAAATCCATGAACATATAATAGAAAATAAAATTCAGAATTTAATTTAAATTAAAGTAAACTATTAATTTGAATTACGTATTTTTTTATGGGATTCACAACTTTTTAATCACACATTTTTTCAACCGTTATCAAAATTTATTAAAAACCTGATTTTAATCATCACCAAACAAAAGCATAATAAGAAAAGTAACGCATCTTACAAAATGTATGGATAATAATTAGACAATAGTTAAATGTGTAGTTAAAATTAAAATTTAACTGAAAATTATACAAAATTTATAATGTTTCCCAAATGTAAGCATATCGTAGTGTCTAATAAATTTTACGAGAATAATAGCTAATAAATGTTCTAAATATTAGATACAATCGTACAACCAATATTAGCTTCAAAAAGTACTTGTGGATGATAAAACTTTTACAATTACAAGCATCTTCAAATTCCTCATGAAAGAACTTTTACTTTATTCTAAGTTTTGAGAGCTTAAAAGAATGGGTAAGATGTTGCCAAATAACTATTTGTTTGACTAAGCGCTGTGATTGGTTCATTAATTAAATCAAATAATACTCAAAATGTAATTGGGTTCTGAAAGATTAGGTTCTGTCAAAGATAATCACGATCCAAACATTAACCACGAGTGGTACATAAAGAGATTAGAGGAAATTACATAGGATACCTCATTTTATTAAAATATTCATATTATACATCTTAATATTTTTATTATTATATTTACTACAATATTAGTATAAAGGAAATGTTAAAATAAGCAAAATCACCCATCTAATTTTAGCCCATCCAAAATCACACCCTAAACAATTCCTATAATTCTTACACCATAATTGATAGAGATCTTACTATATGTATATTAGGTGTTACGTTGGATTACATAATTCAACATTATACTCTATTATTTGCCAATATCCCGTTTCTCAATACATACCCAAAATCTCCCAAATTCAAACTCTTCTCAATTATTGCCCCCATCTGCAATTCTTGTTAGTCGGAATCTGGTGATTTTCCCCAACCCGATTTTTATAAATGACGGTCAAAAATGTAGTTCTCCTAAAATATGATTAAAATCGCCCGCTTTTCTTAGAGCAGAAGTGATTCTTCATCGTGCATTGGTCTCTTTGCCACCCGTGACAGATTACTACACCGTCTACCACATTTTGAAATTCATATCCAATTATAATTTTTGAATCGTATACCTCAAGTAAATTCTCTAATAATCCAATTATATTGTACAAAAATTAGGTATCAATATTCGAACTAGATCTTATTTCCTTTCTAAACAAGTTTCGAAAGTGTTTTTTTTTTTTTCGATTTTTTTGTAGGTTAGTGTACATGTTGTACTAGTTGCTCAGAATTTGATTTAAATAGAAATGGAGGAAGTAAGTTTGTTGTCAAATTCCTTCAGTTCCCATCCAGTGGGATCGCTCCAAAGGCTAGCTTTTTGTCCTTTCTTTGAACCGTTTAATCCTCAAAATTGCGAGAAATGATGTGTCCCTAAGTATGCTATTTGAATTTCACGTGTTAGTTGATTTGGAATAGAAACAATTTGCATTATTAGTGGAATAGGAAGTGTCCTCAAAAATTGGGAAAAAAATGTTTGATGTAATATTAACATCCGCAGTTTATATCAATGTGCAATTTGGATTTTATGTATTAGGCAAATTGGAATTGAGACAATTGGCATTTTAAGTAGTGGAACTTCCTATCCTCAAAATTTGAAAAATTAATTAGTTTGATGTATATTAACAACTGCGGTACAATTTGAATTTAAGTGATAGGGAAATTGGAATTTCAGACAATTTGCAATATTTGTATGAATAGTTGTGCTTTTAAATTTTGTTTACAACCGATTTTGATCATGTAATATAATGGAATAAGATACGTTCAACACCCCCATCGTGTAATTTTAAATCAGCAATGCAGTACATTACACATAGTTCTATAACATGTATGTACGAATGTTTTAATCAAGTCTCGTTTCATGCTATATGTTTCAAACCATTCATATCAGCTCATGTCATGTTAATCACAACTTACACACTACGTGTAAATGAATATGTAGTTAAAATGTACTAGTATGACAACACATTACACATAGATCTCATAACACCGATGTGCATCAGCTAAAAATACATGTTTTTCAAGACAATATGTAGCAGGCAGGTAAACAATTGGGCCCGGTCCTCATATCAAGAGGGGCCTCAAAAAAATTGAATCATCTTCCATATCAAGAGGGGCCTCAATATTAACCACATCTTTCATGGGTCCACAATTTTTCAACCTCATATTTCAAAATTTAGATGGTGCTTGGTAGGGATTAAATTTAGATTTTTAATAGATTGTGATATAAGTTTTTGAAATATGTGATTGAAAAATTGTGGTACACATGAAAGATGTGATTAATATTGATTGTTTGTCTTTGACATGGATTAAAATCAAATTTTAATACGGAACAAACAAGGACTTAGGGTCCGTTTGATTGCAAGAGTGGAAAATGAGTGGAAAGAAAATATTTTACAGGGAACTGATTTCCCTAGAAAATGTTTTACTGAGAATTGTAATTAATTGTGTTTGATTGATATAATTTTTTATGGAAAATGTTGAAAGTTTGGTGTCTATTTGGCTTCATTTTTTATGGAATTTGTCCATTAAAGTGATAATTTTTTCTACCATTAGGTCTAAAAAAATTTCAAATTGAAATTTTTTTTTTACCATACCGAATTCATTCGTTTAACTTTGTTTTGCATAGAAGTTGTCAATAAAAGTGAACAATTTTTTTACCATTGTATATAGAATCCCACCAAATAGTTGGGAAAACAAAATCAAGCTTTTGTGCATCAAATGATTGTACCTAGAAAAATGTAGAAAATATTTTGCCATGAACAAATGTGCTATCAAACACCCATAATTGGCTAAAGTTAAAAAATATTTTTCTTTTCCACTCATTTTCTATGCTATCAAACCGAACTTTAGTATTTCTTTTCTTCGTCAATATAATCGAACCCAGCAAACATGACATAAAATTTCACTTTGTGGAATGAGGCGTGGAATACTATTTAATACCATCAAATCACTGAAATCATAAGCTATCACTCTCCCAAAGACTATTCTATGTTTCCCGCTCAGTCTGTTTAATTCTGCTTGTCTCCTCCATTATATATATATATAAAAGGATGCCAAACCGATATTACCTAAATGGAGTAGACAAGAGAATTAAACATTCAGAATCGAATCGAATTGCTGGCGCGCGCATATATATATATATATATTCAAAAAATATATATATATAACATTCAGAATCGAATCGAATTGCTGGCGCGCGCATATATATATATATATATATTCAAAATATATATATATATATATATATATATTCAAAATCTCTCTCTCTCTCTCTCACACAAACACACATATATATATATATATTCAAAATCTCTCTCTCTCTCTCTCACACAAACACACACACACACACATATATATATATATAGAGTGAGATATATATTTCAAAATCTCTCTCTCTCACAAACACACACACAGCATTTTATACAGGGCTGTAAGAACCGAATCGATCCAAAATTTTCAAGTATTTAATAAGTGGAACCGTTGAGTCCAAATATAATTATGGAACCGTTCGGGTTCCGATTTTGTCCAGTTTCGTATCATAATTAAATTTTTTAATATTTACAGTAACACTACATAAATACCACTAATGACATGTGCATTTGTAACTTTTACAAATTAACGTAGGCCAATTTAAAAACATATAAACAATAAGATGTCCAATAAGATTAATTCAATGTATACAAATACCAAAAAGTAGATACTAATATTAAAATATCGGTAATCTTTATCAATAATTCATTTGTTTCAAATAGCCCGCATAAAGAAAAAAATTAAATTAAAAGTTATAAAAATAAAATATTTTTAAGTATTGGTAATACTTACCAACTATTTGATTTAATCAATAGCTACTGTCACCGGTGAAATGAAGGAGTTTCAAAATTCGATTTGAGAATGGAGATGTAGGTTTTAAAATTATCAAATGATTGAGTTTATACGGGAGCAGACGATGCTTACCAAATGAAATTGGAATGGAAATGGGAAGGGGAAGGGGAAGGATAAGAATAATGCTCAAATGTTGGGCTAACAAAAAATTAATTTGGCTCGACTAGCTTGTTTGTTTAATTAATTTGCTAATTTGTTTAGAAAAATAAAAATAAATTAATTAATTCAATATAAAAATTTTAATTTTTTTTTTAAATTCGATTCTTAATCTAGAACCGAGAACCGACCCAAACACATCGGTTCTAGATTCAGATATCTGTTCAGGTATTTAACTTATAAAGAACCGCTCGATTTGGTTCGATTCGATTTGATCCGATTTGGTCTAGGAGTCGTGTCCAAACCTAATTTTACATAATATGTGCCATTTTTGTCAATTATGGTACCCATGATGAAGGCGCCCCCAATAGGGGGTCGCTATTTATCAATTATGACATCCATTATGTACATCTAGCATAATCCTATATATAATTAGCTCTCTCTCTTATCTTCTTGCTGTTGTTTGCCCTTTCAAAACCCTACATGAGTTTTGCTACTTGTACCGTCGCTAAATAAAAAAAATCGTGAGTCACTATCATAAGAGATCATGCACATCGGGGTGATAATAGGAAAATCCGACCTACATGAGCATTTGACCGGCTTTTTGGATGAATCAAGAATACATTATATTCCTGCATTTTGCAGCGGCCAAAAAACGCTGCAGTAGACCTTTTGCAGCGTTTAAACGTGTTGCGAAAATCGATGTTGCCGTTGATAGAAGACTTTTTGTAGTGTTTTTTAATCATTGCGAAAAATCATTTTATAACTTCTTTAAATGTTGTGATAGACTCTTTTTGCATTGTTTTTTCAGCATTGCAGTAGACCATTTTGCAGCGTTTTTTAAACGTTGTAGACCCTTTTTGCACTATTTTTTCAGCGTCGAGGTAGACCATTTTACAGCGCTTTTTCAACGTTATCATAGACCCTTTTGCAGTATTTTTCCAACAATGGCGTAGACTTTTTTTTTTTTTTTTTACATTTACATATGGTAATTGACCGACAAAATTGAAAATAACACTTTGTGAACAAATTTTGAAATTGCATAAAAATTGATAATTTCATTACAAATTTTTGAATCAATACAACATTAGAATACATAATTGGCACTCCCTTAAGAGGCTGCCACAAGCAGAAGTTGAACGTGAGCAATCATCACAAGATATTTCCTCTACACTTTATAGAAATTCTATCGAAGATGACAGGTAAAGTATCTGTTTCAGGAATGGGGACTACATTTATCACCCACAGAGGTAGATTTATGAATACAGCAGCAAACCTGAAACCATGAACCAAAACACATTGGAAAAATAAATGGACTTATTGGAATGAGATGAGAAACGCCCATCTTACCCTCCACAACCTGCATTCATATCCATCACGTTTCTCACACTTGACCAATTTATGTCAAGACCTCCAATATCTTGATTCAAAGCAGCCTCTAAGTACTTGATCCTCATCTCTGTTGATTGCATCTCCCCAGTCCACATCCAACGTGATATTTCTGAAAAACAATCAAATTAGTAATATTTCTTACTTCAATCAAGAAAATTCTTGATAATCAATACTAAAATGATAAAGATACCTGCCCATGAAGATGCCCATATTGCAGCTCCCACTACAAGAAAGTAATATGCATACTGCAAATAGCCATCAAAATAGAAATAATTTAATTTTCACGACTATAATTCAAGAAAATGGACTTCAGTGGAACATTGAAGTTACCTTCAAAACCTCCTGTCATTTTATCAACATTGTTTGCATTGGAGCCAAAATAATCGACAAGATCTAAGGAACAAAGGCAATGAACTTACATGAACAATGGCACCAACTGTACCAATAGTCATCAGAAAATAATCCAGACCATCAGCAAATCTGAAAAGCTCCCCAAGCCCCACCGTAGGCGGCGGTGAACCTGACTTCTCCGCCTCACCCCTACCCCCATTGGTGAAATGGTGCCTAACCAATTCCGAACTTTTAACCATCCTAATGGTAAGGGTCCATTTTATTAGCATGATTTAATAAATATAAATCATGATATAAGCAATTTTATTTGAATGGCACAAGTCTATTTTCAATATAAAGTAAGGAGAAAGATCATTAAGCAAGATTACTAGAAGAAAAACAAATACCAAGTCATAGCTAGCAAGCTAATCAGTTAATTGTCTTATTATCAGACATTAAAAAGTTATAACTAGTTGGCGTCAATTGAAGAAGCCTTGTAGGCAGCAGCATATAATTAAAACTAACACTTTCACACAGTGATAAATACAAATGAAAGATAGAAGCAACTAAAGTAATAACAGAATTATTCGAATTACGAGTGTAACAAATGCCACAATTAGGTACCTAGTTCAGCAGCTTTCATAGCAGCAATTTTTGCATCATCAATATCAGAATCTGCCACATAGGCCTGCTCTGAGGGAACTCTTCCAGAAGCCTTTAGCACTTGCTTGGAGCTTGAAGATTGATTATCAGCTAAGGTTGCTGATCCAGGGGATGATTTATCAGACTCCACAAGCAAAAAAAAACACAACTTTGAAAACACAGAACTCCGAGTCTTGAAACTGAAACATCAGAAGAACCCCTAATGCTCATCTGTAAACTCTGAAAACACACAACTCTCACACGTCCACCAAAGTTTCCCTTCACTAAAAGATAAATTTCTTAGTGGAATATTCAAAATTGATGATTATACAATACAATGTGGAGTACCCAAAAGTTTAAAAATGATAACTAGTTCAACTGCGCACAAACTTGAATATTTACTATTGCGTATTAAAATGGGTAATAAAATATTAAACGTGAACAGAGGAATTTCAAGAAACTTTTAAATTGAGGTAGCCCACACTAAAATTGGGTAAATGCACACAGAGATTTAAGGATTGAAGACTATACCGTAAGCAGGTAGATCGTCTCTGAGGTCCCTCAAAATCGGAGGATGGAAAGAGATATATACCTGATAACAACAATAAATCACTTGAAAACTCAACACAAACTCCCAATCGTGCAAAACACCAAAATATGAAATGGAAAACAAAATACTCAACCCCAAAGTTTCCTTACCTTCACTCGGTTCAAATCGTCTTATTGTGTGCTTCCATCGTGGAGCCAGAGCCACGGAGCTTGGAAGTTGGAACGGGGGGAAGTGCTGTCGTGCGGAGCTTGGAAGTTGGAGCCGGTGTCGTGACTGCCGTGGGTGTGGCCAGTGACTGCCGTCAAGGCGTCAACCCTGGGAGAGAGGACGGGCGGAGCGTTTCTTGAGGCTGATGTTAAACAGAGGGGGAAGAAGAAGAAAGGCCGAGACGTGAAGAAAAGTTAAGAGTTGAAATGATTTGATTTAGAGATTCTAGAGTATTTGCAACGTTGGTTTAAAAAATACAATTGATGGATAAACAAATGGGATAGCAAGTTCGAGACAATTGATATCAATTCCAAGCTAAATAAGTGTATCGAAAGGAGCTACGAGACCAAACAATCAATTACTATACAAAACGTAGTCGCTCACTGCATCTCTTTCTTTCTCCTTTAGAATGCACTTCAATAATTATTCTACAGAACTTTTTTCTTTAGATAAGTGTTACTTTTAATGCAAAACAGCATTTGTTTATAAAAAAGGTTATATTCATAGCCTAGTAAGGTATATATATGCTTTAACACAGCACAAAGAATGTCCAAAAAGCAGTCAATTGCTAAAGTGCCTAGGTACTTGACAAAGGAAACCATCAAGTTTTGTTGATTTTTCCTTCTTTTTTTTTCTTTTTTTTTTTCTTTTTGATTGGTAAATGTAAAATTTTATAAATCAAAACTCATATTATAGATCAAAAATTTCTTTTTAATATTATGTTTGTTTGTCATTGACCGTATATGGATTATGGTGCTTGCGTTTTTACGAGGTCACCAGTTTCCCTATAGAAGTTCTTGCAATGAAGTCTTTACTTTGCAGATGCCTTAGTAGCAATTTGTTGTTTTTTGATTAATTAATTCATGTGTAGGTATAAATTATGGTGTATGATCTAAGATTAGAATCTTTCCCTCTTGCTTTTAGACGCCCAACTATTAGGCCCAACTTAAATCGTATAGTTAACTAGTGCTTTAATTTTTAACCACAATTTTTTCTCATCCACCAAAAGAAATATGGGAATGTTGTGTGGACTGCAAATCCCCTAACCACAATTTTTTTTCATCCGCCAAAAGAAATATGGGAATGTTGTATGGACTGCCAAGCCCATAACCACAATTTTTCAAAAGAAATATGGGAATCTTGTGTGGGTCCGCAATGCCCCTAACCACAATTTTTTGGGAAGAATTCAAAAGTCAGGTGTTAACTTTGACATAATTCATTTTTCAGGTGTCAAGTTTCGAAATGCAAAATTCATGTATTTATTTATTAATTAAAAATATTTTTATTAATTAATTATTAAATAATATAATTAACTCACCCCACCTCCACCTCCACCACCCCCTATCGTTCTGGGGACTATTCCGACCACCACTCTTCTCCGGCGATTGTTCCAACGACTGCTCTGATTCCGACAATTATTTCGACGGTCACAGTTCAAAAATTTTATAGGTCATAATTAATTCGTTGGTCACAGACTTCAAAATTAGTTGGTCACAGATCAAAATTTATAGGTCACACAATCACAGATTTCCAAATTAATTGGTCACAGATTTTTTACGATTGGTCACATGTCAAAATTTACATGTCAAGCAGTCACAGATTTTCAAGTTAATTGGTTACAGATTTTTTATGGTCACGGATTATATAATTTCTAGGTCACGGATAAAAAAAATGGTTGGTCACAGATTACCCGAATTTTAAGGTCACAAACTATCAATACCACCACCAACAAAATCTGAACTCATCACACACCACATCTGCAGTTAAACACCACTACAACCAGCATCAACACCACTACCGTACCCCGACGCAACACCGTAACCACAACTCCACTTCGCCGGCTGTTGTTCACTGCACACACACCCACAGCACACAGCACACAGCGCGCGCACACACCCACGAACGACAATCAACAGTCGGCACCCCGCGAACAGCACACACCCCACCACAGCCAACCCACGTACCATCAACGTCGTGACCCACAAACCACCAAATTCGTCTCTCTAAATCATAACCATACAAACCCTAAAATCCCAAATTGACAAATCACAACCCACATTCTCCTTTTCTAGCTCTCCGACGGCTCGACGACTCCATCGGCGCACTGGTACACATGACCTGGTGTAACGGCACCTTGTAGCGGTAAAAATACCGCTAGTTTATCGTGTGTAGAACCATTGGATCACCACCTCGTAGCGGCACCTTGTAGCGGTTGTCTCGCAGCAACGCCTCGCAACGCTCCTGCGATTCACAGCAACGTCGAGGCGCTGCTAAAGGGAGAGGGGGATGGGGTTGGGGTTGGGGAGGGAAGGAAGCGGAGGGAAAGGAGGTGGAGGGCGATGGAGGCGGCGGGGCGGTGAAGTGAAAGAAAGAAATGGTGAGAGAAATGAATAATTTTAGGGTTTGATATATAAAATAATGTACTTGATTTTTGAACAATTAAACTCACCCTGATTTTTGAATAGGTGTAAATTATACACCTGATTTTTTGTAGTTTTCCCAATTTTTTCTCATCCACCAAAAGAAATATGGGAATGTTGTGTGGACTGCAAAGCCCCTAATTCAGGTTTGTTGAAGTAGTGAACCCTGAAACTAAAGAAAGAAGTAAGCAATTATTCCCATTGCTCCATGACTTTGTTTCTAGACTTGAAGGGCTATTGTTGATAATTGATTGGCATGATGGGCCAACTGTTGAATAGCATGGTCAGCACAAAAAAAAAAAAAAGGATTATGCCTGTAAAAGTACTATTGAAACTAGGTCAAAATTCACAAGTGAATCATTTCATTACTTTTGTCTGCAATATACTCATCAGTAGACAAATTTCTAAGTAATGTTATGTTGTCGGAAATTCGACTATCGTAATCGAAAGAACAAATAAAAATAGCAGAAAATGAAAAGCAGTAGATGAAGCGAGGTATGCCAAAGAAAATCTCTTTAAGACAGATTCTGCCCCCAACAAAGTGCAAACGAGATTATGGACATCTGTCTCCCAAGATACAATGCTCATTCCAAAGTCGATACTACACAATACCAACCTTGTCGGTCGAACCAAAAAATGATCGTACTCGAACGGAATGTTATGAAAGAACAGAAGAGAGAGAGAGAGAGAGAGAGAGAGAGAGAGAGAGAGAGAGAGAGAGAGAGAGAATTTAATTGATTTGGTATGTAAAAAACGAATATGAAATTTAATTACCACATGATAATATGTGACGATGTGAACTATATGTGCATATGATCATTAATTATATAATTGTGGCATTAATGTAGTTAATTAATAAAATATTTTTAATTAATTAATTAATACCTTAATTTTGAATTTTGAGACTTAAAATCTGAAAATTTAATTGCCATATACTTGAGGCATGAGTTGTGAATTTTTCCAACTTAAATTTTATGGCCCAGGTCCATTAAGAAAAGTCATAAATACCTCTTAAACTGGATGCATTATGAATTGCAGTACGTTATAATTCTTGTCCATCTTTGGTGAGCGCCACTTCAATTTCTTTATTCTTGAACTGAAATATGACAAAGGAAATAGACACTGGCATATTTAGTCGTGTTAAGTCGAGTTTGTTAAGATGGATCCAACAAAAGCTAAACGGGGTTAACTATGTCAGTGGTAATTGAATTTTAAATGATTGTGCAAATAGTTACTAAAGTTATTTTCTTACTGTAAAAGGAGTCTCTAATTGTTACACCAATGGTCGCTCGTAAAAAAAGATAACATTAAATTTTAAGTGGCGCCATTAAGTGTCAACGTGTTACGACTTACAAAACAGAATTATTTATTACGACAAGTAAACAAAATTGAGGAGGTAAGAGTTGGGGATTAAACAATTCAGATGAGAAAATGTAATGCAACTTGGTCTGAGTTTTGGACTTAGATTGTATAGTATGTAATGGAAGTGGAACTCATCGCCTCTTTTCTCGTTCTGCTTGCTCCTCTAGCTCGACTTTCGGCACTATTTCCATCAACCAAGCCAACCAAGAATTCGATCTTTTAATGTAGAATATTTCCCTCACGTTCTTAGACACTCAACTATTAGGCCCAACCTAAATCGTATAGTTATCTAATGCTTTATTTTTTAACAACATTTTTTTCTAACTTGACGTAATAAATAACTTCACATTGTGACACGTTGACAATTAATAGCGTTGTGTATGATATAGGGTTAATTTTTAGATCAAATAACAATTAGTGTAAGTAACTATTATCGTAACAAAATAGTGATCATTTTCTTAATTATTCAAAACTTCAATGACTAGTAGCGTAATTAACCCAAAGCTAAAATCTTATCTATTATTGCATTATAATTTTATTCAACAATGATAAATTCACTTTGTCCCAAATTGTTAATGATTATTGTTCTCGCATCTCAGATCAAGTGTTGGATTGATCCCTCCCTCCACAACCCTTTAAAAAAAATAAAAAGAAAAATCTTTAGACGGCCATGATTGCTGCTATTTTTGTCAGTTCTCAGAAAAAGCATTGTTCAACTTCAATTGCCCCCATCCAGATTGAATAGGTCACAGCCCGTTTCGGGCCCAGCCGCCAGCCCAACAATTTGCCGAAGTTAATTATTTAGCATGCTGTGGATTAAAATTTCATTAAAAAAATGTTATTTTTCCACCCAAATTCTTACTTTTGTAGTGTTTGATTGACAATTTTTTTGATATAAACTATTTTTCAATTTTTGATCATATGATCATATTTTTCTCAAAAATATAGAACACATTTTCTTTAGAAATTGACGGTTTTTTTTTTCCAGATAATTTGTTCTCTCTCTCTCTCTCATGTCCATCTACCTACCAGTAAAAAGTGAACAAGTATAATATTTTTTAAATTGTAAACTATATTAATCAAACACGTTTAATTAAGAATTTACATACAAATAAGTTCTAAACAATTGAATCGCCTATAATTTATTTTATTTACATACTCACAATCAAACGCACCTTAAGTTAAGTCAACAATTAATTTTAACCATACATGTCATGAGATTCTCTACTTTTCAATCATATATTTCATCAACTTTTATTAAAATATAATAAAAATAAATTAAAAGGTAAAAATACATCATCAGTCCCTAGCAAATTGATCCTCAACAATTAATTTTAATAATTCATTTCATAGGGTCCATTGTTTTTCAATCATACATTTCATCAACTTTTATGAAAATCTATTAAAAATAAATTAAAAGGTGAAAAATGTCAATTGATTTCTAAAGGTGTGTCTGAATGACTTTTTTTTTTATGAAAAATATCAATTTTTTCACCCTAGTTCTTACCTTTGAGATATTTAATTGACATTTTTTTCTATAAAAAATATTTTCCAAAAGTTGGTCACGTAATAATGTTTTCCTAAAAAAAAAAAAAATTCTTTAGGATAGGTAGATTTTTATTTTCTAGACAACTATCTCTCCCCCCCTACGAATAAAAGATGGACAAGTATATCATTTTCTAAATTGAAAATTAAACTAATCAAACATGTTTAATTAATAATTTACGTGCAATAATTATGTCTCATTTCAAGATTTTGGCTACCATTTCAAGATGAAAAACGTGAATTGTTTCTCTAAAATAAATTTTTTTCCTCCAATCGTCTTTACCCCATCAAGTAAGATAAAATGGGCCAACACCACTTATAAAGCGAATAAAAGAGGTGAAAATCAGTCCCCACAAGCATGGTGTGGTGGTAAAACAGGAGGATTCTCTACGGAGTATCGGAGGTTCAAATTCTCGCGGCAGCTAGAAGGCAACATATATGCTGGAAGGCAGAGGTCTAAAGGGAGGACAATTGTCGAATGTCCGGTCCAAGTATGTATAAGCTATGACCGCATCTGGGTTAATCGGATGGCAAACCAGAGGAGAAGACAGTCACTCCTCATGATTAGTTGAACGAAGTTTGAACACTCGAGTCATAAAAAAAATAAAAAAATAAAAAATAAAAAAAGGAAAAATCATATTTAAGGTAGTTATAATACAATTTCAAAATTAAGAAAATTATTTTAAACTTTCAAAACTCATGCCTTAATTAAGATTTATTAATTAAATAAAAAAATTTAAAAAAAATTGTTATTAATTAAATATATTAAGGTCACATTATTGTACAATTTATTGTCACAATTACGTATGTTACAATCACAAATCACAAATTTAAAAGCCACTACTTATTTCTCGATCATAATTATTGAATTAATTGGTCACATATTATTTCTCGATCACAAATTACAAAATCTATAGTCATGATTTATCAAATTAATAGGTCGCGTGTTATTCCATGATCACAAATTACAAATTTTGCAAGTCACGACTTATTTTACCATCACAAATTATCAAATTAATTTCATAAGTTATTTCTCGATTACAAATTAACAAATTAATTAGTCATAACTTAACCAAATGCAAGTCAAAATTATAGATTTAGTCGAAATCTCATATTTTTTAGATCATATATTATTTATTAGTCACGAATCATCTATTTTATCGAGTACATATTATTTATTTATCACAAATTAATCAATTTGTTGATCACAATTACCTAAATAATTGGAAACAACCCAACCCAAACTAGCACACAACCACCACTGCCTGTACCACTAGAACCATCGCTATCACTACATCTACCCCCACCACCTCCACAACCATCGCCATCGCCACCACCATTTCATCATCATCACTACCGCCAGCATTTCACCACCACGGGCAGTACTACCACCTACTGCAAACACTACCACCATAAAAATTCACTCCAAAAACTTTGGCACCTATGATTACCTAGACTCAAAACCAGATTTTCCTCAGATAGCACAGTTGCTGCATTCGCCAGAGAAATAATTTATGTATTTGCATAATCGCGGAGCAACCCAAAACCAAATTTTCTCCCAAACTCCATCGCTTCAAGCTGAGGCGACGAATAAGAGGGAGAAAGGATGTGAGTGACATCGGTAGAGAAGATAGAGAGGATGGTAAAGAGAGGGAAGAGAATAGAAATGATATATAGATAGAACAGAGAGTGAAATAATTAGGATTTGTAAATGAATAATTAGAGTTTAAGAGTGAAATTGGTTGGGTAGATGATGTGGGGGTGGATATGTTTAATAATTTAATTTCTATAATATTATTATTAATATTTAAAACTTGAATTATCATTTATTTAATCTTAATTTTGAATTAGAGAGTTCAAAATGATGACAAAGTGTAATTTCCACTAGAAAGTGATATCATGAAGACCTTGTGATAACAAGGCTTCACACATCTACCATCAAGGACGTAGAGAAAAAAATGGGACATCCCTGGACTTTAGCCCTGAGATAGCCAATCCCATTTTCTTTCATAGGTTAAAAAAACAAAACAAAAAAATTATTATTATTATTATTATTATTATTATTCTATTCTATTCTATTCTATGTATTAGGGCATCTCCAACCTATGCATCAATTTGGTAAAAACCCCATCCAACCCAATTTAATATCATTACATCTTATTGATATAATGAGCAGTATTACACCAAATTTGGTGCAATTTTTACAGTTTTTCATATATTTTTCTTTTTTGTCTTTCGTTTGTACTGAAATAAAATTTAGTTTCTATTATATCCTTTTATTATTTATTATTTAATTTAACTTATATCTATTTTATTTTTATCTTGTGATGTTAAATATAGCCCCGGTTTGACATATATTTTCTCAAAATACATTTTTTCAAACTCATTTTCAACCACACATTTTTCAATAAAATAATATTTTTTATCACATCAATAATTATTTCTTACTCTTTAACCACACATTTCTCATCATATCACTATTTAAAATATATTATTTCCACAATAATATCCATCACACCCCCATGTAATATGTTTTTTTTAAATTGTGGCATTAAGTGTAATGCTTTTTCCAAGTTTTTCGTTTTCCAAGTTTTTCGCTCATCGATCCTCCAATTTTATTTTATTCATGTGTCCTCCAATTTTATAATTTCCTTCATTTTCTTATTCTTTTTTCCTTTTGGTGTAAAAAAGAGAAGCGCAAGACCTAAAACTAAACAATTACAACGTTGTGAAAGCACGAATATTTTCTAATTTTATTCATGGCTATGAAGTCCTATTATCAACAGGAGGATATA